>JAOWBN010177729.1:0-17558 GCA_028565015.1 Pinguicula moranensis
ATTAATGGTAGTCCCACAAAGGAGTTTTATCCAACACGAGGTCTAAGGCAAGGCGATCCCATATCACCTTTTCTGTTTATCATAGCAGCACATGGGTTGTCTAATTTAATAAATACAGCTGCTGAACTGAAATTGTTCGAACCAGTGAAGGTAGGAAAGCAAGGAACACCTATTTCTCATTTACAGTTCGCAGACGATACTGTATTATTTGGCAAAAGTGCATGGAATACAGTCAAAACATGGAAGGTTATCCTGAAAAACTTTGAACTACTATTAGGACTTCGAATCAATTATCACAAAAGTCATCTAATTGGTGTTAATATCCCTCGGACGCAGATGGAAGAAATGGCTCAATAACTCGGATGCAGAATTTGGCAAACACCTTTCAAATATTTAGGCCTGCCAGTTGGTGCAAATCTTGGAAGAATTTCTACATGGAAAACAGTCACTAATAAGTGTGAGAGTAGGTTGTCAACATGGAAACACAAGTTCATATCTATGGGAGGTAAACTGGTGATCTTGAATTAGGTTTTGAATGCACTACCATCTCATTTCTTTAGCCTTTACAAAGCCCCAAACTCTGTCATCAAACTTTTGGTCAAAAGGCAAAGAGCATTCTGTTGGGGTAGCACCTAAGATAAAAAGAAAATGGCTTTGATTTCTTGGGATAAATTAACCACAAAGTAACACTTGCTAAAGGTACGCTCTTTATATCAAACTTCCCCTCTGGTTCCTTTGTATCCAACTTAGAAACTGTTCTCAAGAGGTATGGTACGCTACAAAAGGTAAGAATTGCTAGGAAAATGGGTAGAAATGGTTTATCCTCTGATTTTGCTGACTTTATTCACATTCAAGATTTAAACAGGTTACTCTATGAGCTGAACAATACCTGGATTGGCCACCATAAGCTCAGATGAAACTTAGCCAGATATGGAACTGACTCTGTAACAGAAACTTGCAAGTATAGGGGAACAGTCATAGGCAAGCCCCAAAGGCTACTTCACGGACTACTTTGCAATGGATTCCGGTAACTTTCAACAAGTTGCAGGATGGACAAACATCAAAGCATTGCCCTACTCTGCCCACTAAGAATACAACAATAGTTCAGAAGGGTAAGAACTGTGGAGAAGAACAGAATATGAAAACAAAGTGTAGAAACGGGTCCACTTCTATATTGAAGTGGACTTGCGAAGCTAGGAGTTATGATTGGCTGACCTCTGGAAGAGTTAGAAGATTGAGAGAGGTTCACAAACTCAAAGAGTTCCAACTGGAACTTAAAAGAGCAGGCTATCTCAATATTATAGCGAGTGTTATGGGATCATGCAAAATTCTATTATGGAAGCCTGAGCCTTGTGACCTTCCTACTTTACAAAAGCATGAACAAAATTGATTATCTTTATGGCTTAAAGGTCCGTTAGCTTCCAGTTCTGAACAGGAGGATATGGTAGCAAGTAGCAGAATGTGGGTCAAAATATTTGGTCTTCCCTTAATAGCATGGAATGAGGATGTGCTGAAACAAATTGGTCAGCAATTAGGGACATTCATCTGTGTTGATCCATACACAGAGAAGTGTTTTCAATTGGAAGTAGCTCAAATCCTGTTGGATATCCCTCTCCACGGGATTATACCGCCTTCACTAGTAATTGACATCAACAAAAGTGGGTATACTCTGTGCATAAGGGAAGTAGATAAAGACATGAGAGCTAATATTCACTAGTTTGAGCTCTCATCCTCTGCCTCTGAGGATAGCCTGGACTCACTGGAATCCTTCCAAACAAAAACTAGCTTCCAACCGGCTGCTCATATTAATGAAGATTTCCAAATACCGATTACCAATAGTCAGTAATATCAGGACAGCAAAGGGACCCCCAGTCAACAGTGAGATAGAGGGTGACACATCCACACCTAGTAAGCCCATCTGGACCCCCCTTAAACTAGGCTGGTGGCCTGAACCGACATCTACAACTAGTCAAGTCAGTAGACAAAGTGGAAAACAACTGGTAATACACACATCAAATGTACAACAAAACTCCCCTATGACCCATGAAGTGTTGTTGGAGCAGGTGGAACCAGTAGCTGTACAGCCTTTTGAGACTGGTATCATTGATGACTTAGAGAGTTTCCCTCTACTTTCCCCTGCTGACAAGGAAATCTTGCATTCAACTACACATCAGACAAGGAAAAATAAAGGTGCACAGCAGAGATAAACTGGTCCTAGAACGAGGAGTCAAGCTAGGAAAGAAGCTGAGGGCAACTATGAGCCTGAAAAGACATCCTTGGACCAATGGATAGACTAGTTGATGGGCCAACAATCTAAAAGACACACTATGGCAATGCAAAACAAGAAGCAGATTGAATCTTCCTCAGAAACAAAGAGTCAACAGGAGATTGATAAAATCATAGTTATTGGAGAGGAACTTGGTTTAGATTATGGAGCCTCTTATGAACCTGGTAAAGCTGAACTTGAAAGAATATCCAACAGCAATTGTGCCTAGCAGCAACATAAGAATTCAGTCAAGGGCCAAAAAAGCAAGGAGGTAAACATTATCCAATGCAACTGATAACTTATAATGTTAGAGGCCTTGGAGGTCAAGGAAGGAAGAAGAGGCTTTCACAATTGATTATGAAATAGCAAGTAGACTTTATGGGGATTCAAGACACTAAACTTGAGGTGATTCATAGGCGTCTGTGTTAGAGATTATGGTATAATGATGATTTTGATTGGGCCTATAGTGGATCATTAAGGAAATCATTGGGGCCATTGTGTATATGGAACAAGAAAATTTTTGTAAAGATAGTTATGTTTTCTGGTAACGATTTTCTTGGCATTTCAGGTAAGTGGTTCAATGATGTGGTACAATGTAATATGGTTAATGTTTATGGTCCATTAGAATTACAATAAAAGGAAGCCCAGTGGCAGGAACTGTAGGACTTCTATTATGGTAGACAATAGGATAAATGGTGGATCTATGGTGATTTTAATGCTGTCTTGCACCTAATGGAAAGGAAGGTCTCCTCCTCATCAAGTCTTGGTGCTGGAGTTTTGGCATTACAGGGGTTTATCAACAATATGGGACTACATGACCTTTCCATGGTCAGAAGAAAATATACTTGGTATCCAAGCTCCCTGAAATGCACAAGCAGATTAGACAGATTTTTACTGAATGATGTGTGGTTGTCTTCATCTGCTGACTGGTCCCTAATAGTTATGGAGAAGGACGATTCTGACCACATCTTAGTTGCCTTGCATTCAGTTGTGAAAGACTGGGGCCCCAAACCTTTTAGGTCCTCAACTATTGGCTAGAAGATGACAATTATAATAACATGATGGAATGCATCTGGAACCAACCGTGTAACTTCAGATATGCATGGCAGAGAATCAAACATAAGATCCATGAAATCAGAGCAAGATTGAGGAAATGGAACATTGATGCGCCAAGAAACTTAGCTGCAGAGAGAAGCAAGGTGTTAAACTCACTCAAACAGTTGGAACTTGAAGCTGATTCAGGTGATACAACCTCATATGACTTACAACAGAGGGAAAAGAATCTATGGGATGAGTTGCACAAAGTGACTCATAGGTTGGACACTATATATTATTAAAAATCAAGGCTTCAGTGGCTCAAATTAGGGGATGCTAACACGCGTACTATCACAGATACATCAACAAATGCATGAACATGAACGCCATCACAGGTATATGGGAGAATCAAGTCTGGATAGATGATGTGCAGGAGGTGAAAAACTGTTTCACAACACACTTTTAGAACAGATTAAGTGAAAACAACTGGCCTAGACAAAGATTCCAAGATAACATGTTTAAGAAACTGTCAGATGCTGCAAGGAACTCACTGATATCACCTTTCACAGAGCAGGAGATGTTTGAAGCGATTAATGCTTGTGACAGCCAAAAGAGTCCATGGCCTGATGGTTTAAATCTTGGATTTATCAAACACTTTAGCTACCTGTTCAAGGATGAGATACCTTGGATGATGCAGGAATTTTACAAAAATAGTAGAATAACTGCAGGTGCTAATGCTGCTTACATCACACTTGTAGCCAATAAAACAAATATAATGGTAGTGGAGGACTTCAGACCAATAACCCTTATTGGTGCTATGCCTAAGATCTTGTCTAAAACCCTTGCAACAAGGCTAGCTGCTGTGATAGAAGATATCATCTAACCTCATCAAATGGCTTTCATAAAGGGAAGACAGCTACTTGATAGCATACTGATAACTAATGAGACAATTGATGAGTTAAGGAAGTTGAAGAAATCTGCCATAATATTGAAAGTGGATCTGGAGAACGCATTTGACACATTAAACTGGTCCTTCCTATTATCTACAATACAACAGATAGGCTTCCCTGATGCTTGGATCCATTGGATTGCGGAGATACTCAGCTCTGCCACATGCTCTGTACTAATAAATGGCAACCCTACCTCAGAGATTTGTCCACAAAGAGGCTTAAGGCAGGGGGATCCACTATCCCCCTACTCTTCAATATTGCAGCAGAAGTTGTATCTATTTTGCCACTCCAAGCAGCAAGACTAAATAAATTCACTCATTTGCGGGTAGGAAGAAAGAAGGTGGAGCTCTCTCATCTGCAGTTTGCAGATGACACCCTGCTTTTTGGTGAAGCAAACTAAGATACAATCAGAGTTTTCAAAGCTATCCTCTTAAACTTTGAAATATTATCCGGATTAAAAGTGAACTACAACAGAAGCTCAATATATGGAGGGAACATGGATGGCAGATTATTGGAGGAAATGGCTGCATACGCAAGATGTAAGCAAGGACACTTTCCCTTCAAATACCTAGGCCTCCTATTGGGTGTAAAGAGCCAAAAAGCTGAGGTATGGAAGCCTATAGTGTCTAAGATAGAACAGGTTCTGTAGTCCTGGGAGAATAGCCTGCTGTCTATGGGAGGTAAAGTGGTACTAATAATTTTTTGCTCAATACCCTACCTTTGCATTTTCTGTCATTTTATAATATAACTAAATATGTTCTGGACAAACTAACAACATTGCAGAGAGATCTTTTTTGGGGAAGAATGCCGGTAAGAGAGCTGCAACTTGGACCTCTTGGACCAAGATCACTCTGCCCGAAAATAGAGGACTTGGCATCAAAAGAATTGGAGAGTTCAACAATACACTGCTAGGGAAATGGGGGGGCCAGAATCTTGCAAGGAAAAAATTCTCTAGCCACCAATATTTTGAGATCTAAGTATGAAATAGACAAGGGACTGCAGTTGGGGGCTCTGAGACTTCTCCAGAGGCCTACGACTTCTAGCCTTCCACAGCAAGGAAGAAGAGGAAACTCATATGCATCCTCCAGGAGGAAGTCCCTACAACAAATCACTTACCAGAATTGGTTCTTACAAAATGTGGATATAAAAATTGGAGATGGATCTGGAATCCTTTTCTGGAAGGATAAGTGGATAACATCTGCGCCTTTATCAGAAATTTTCCCTCTCCTTTATAGAATCTCAATTAACTCACTAATCTATATATCGGATGTAGGGAACTGGGATGATAACAGTTGGAGTTGGAACCTCATTTGGAGAAGAGAACTGAGGAACAATGAAGAACACCATCAGCTAGACGACCTTGCTGCCCTTCTATAAGGAACACTGTCTGTGAAGAATAGCCAAGACTCCTTCTGGTTTAAAGGTGAGATTTCTAGAAAATACTCACTAAATACATATACCTAAAACAGATTGAAGCATAAGAATTGCCATTCACAAATGAGGAGGCCAGGCAACTGTCCATGATCTGGAACAAATATTCTCCGGCTAAAAAGGAAATCCTAGCCTGGAAGCTCCAGCTAAAGGCTCTACCTATCAAGCAAACATTGCAGAACAGAGGAATTATCCCAGCTAAGAAGGAGATCCCCTGCACCCTCTGCAGTGCAAGTGAGGAGAATTATGAGCACTTATTCTGCAGTTGCCTTATAATCCTTTCTTTCTAGCATGAACTGGAGAAGTGGCTCTATCAGGGGATATCAAATCACCAATTGTCCCCATCAGTGCCCACATTGCAGTAATTTGACCTCAGAAAACCACCTGGCAGCAACATAGAAGCTTGGAAATCTATCTGGATTTCATTTGTCTGGCAGCTGTGGAAACTAAGAAATAAAAGGCAGTTCGAGGGGGGAAATCCTGTGATTAATTCTGCATTACAAGCTATACAAAGGAACACATGGCTTAACATGAAAGCTCGCCAGATAAAATAACAATTAACTTATGCTTCAAATGACTGGCTAATACGGCCTTTAAGCTGTATTGAATTCTGAATTTAAGTCTAAACATCGAGTATATGATTTGAGTTTTAAGCTTATATGGTTCCAAAATGCTTGGTTGTTAGTGTTGTTGGCTTGATGATGGACATGACCTACATAGTTTATGAAATTGTGGGATAGCCTGACTTAAGTTGCCTGGCTTTTTGTAAAATGTTGCTAACAATGCAGGTAACTCTACACATAACAAGGCAGCACTCAGACTATGTACACAATTGGATCGGATACTCTTTTCATATGAATAATGATCTGAGACTTAGCTACATGTGAAACAAGAATGGCAAATCATGTTGAACTACTAACTTTCTTGCAAGTTTCTGCGAGGTACAGGGTGAAGGAAGTAAAGGAAAACTGGTGCGGTACAAGATGTGGACAATCGAGGACAAAGCTGAACTCTATAATTACCATTGGATTTTGGACTCATCATCCCAGAACCTCTGGTACAAGAAGAAGGATCTGCCATGTCCTAGATACAATGCGACAGAAAATAGGACACGTCTAGTACATCGTGGCAGTTAGCGAAGTGGGACCTCTACCAATATCTTCATCAACGAACTAGCGCCATATCTAGTGGATAGACCTGGAAATGTCCAAATTGTTACTGCTTTAGTTTTTTGATTTTTTTTGTCTTTGTTCTTCTCTATTCTTCATTTCATTTATTGTACAAAACTTACTATTACTATTATTATTAATAGAAATTAGATTATCAAAAAAAACGTTTGTACAATGAAAGGAAGGAAAAGAAAAACAACCATATGAACACTTTACAAAATCTGCCAACTAAATGTACTAATAGGCATACACAAGCTAAATCATTGATGATGATCTTGATAATATTGTCCACCCCCCATCTGCCTCTGTGTAGTTAAGGGTGATCTGGTGTATGGCTCCCCTAACTTCATAGAAGATCACATAGTAACTCAGTATTCAGTTCATCGCCATTATCCACTTTTCAACTAATCAAAATGTCATGCCTATCAACTTGTCAATTTCCCTTTTTATGAGGATATTGGTACATACCTTATTTATACTTAATGAATCTAGGATTAACAAAAAAATAAAATAATTGGGACCTACTATCTCAAGTTTCTTAATGGGCTTGCACTAGAACTATCTAACTGTTATTATGTTCATATACTTACAAAAAATACAATATCTATTTCTTGTTTAGACAACGATGGATTTTCCGTTGAATAAAAGGAGTACTTTGTACAGAAATAGAGTCTAATGTTGTATTGCCCCTAGTATAAATGGTCCTTATGTTTTGAACATAGATAAACCAATACTCAATATTGATAGCAATAAAAGAAAAATGGAAGACATAAGTCTTTCATACTTTTGGCAATGTAAACTTAGTCATGTGGGTAAGGAAAGCGTATCCAAATTGTACCATAGTGGTTATTTGGGCACTTTGATTTTGAATCATTTGAGACATGTGAGTCTTGCCTAGTTGGAAAAATGGCTATAGCTCATTTTAGTGGAAAAGGAGAAAGGTTTAATGAATTACTTGGACTAATACATAGTGATGTATGTGATCAAGTGTCAATCAATGCAAGAGGTGGTTTATCATATTTTATAATATTTATCGATGACCATTATAGATATGGTTATGTGTACTTGATGAAGTACAAATTCAAAGCTTTTGAAAAATTCAAAGTATAAGAATATTGTTGAGAAATAATTGTGGAAAAGTATCGAAGTACTTCGATTGGATCGGGGTGGTGAATACTTAAGTACTGAATTTCAAAATGTTAAGACTCATGGGATAGATCCCCAAAGGACCTCTCCTTATACTCCACAATTAAATGGTGCATCGGAAAGGAGGGATCATACTTTATTAGAAATGGTACGGACTATGTTAAGTCGAGCAACAAAAATGATTTTGGAGTTATGCCTTAGAAACCACATCCCATATTTGTAGGAGAGGATCTTCTTAAAATTCTATAAAGAGTTATGAAATGGATCAACCTCTCACATTTGATAAACTGAGGCTATTTATAGAGGTTTCATAATCTTTAGATTCAAACACATGTCCTAAAGTTTGTCAACATTTGATCCTAACCTTATATGTGCTTGATCTTTTGACAACTCAGGCATGCAATTATAAATATGTATATATTTACTCCATTGCATTAAATACTATTAGGTATGAAACCTTTGCATGTTGTCGAATTGATGAAAAACAAGTCATAAAGATATATGTCATATATATACATATTGTAGACATTTTCAAGTAATATTAGTCAAATCCAACTATGGACTTTTGATGTATTTGATAAACTTTCTTGAATAACATTTGTGACCCCATACTTTCATGAAAGCCCTTGAAGTCTCATTAACTCCAAATTTACCTCCACAAGTTTCGGTCATTATGAAGCTTGTCCCTAAACTTTTGAATATTATTAAATAAGCCCAAAACTTTCGGTCATACCATAATTAAACCTCAAAAGAATGGTATTAATGTGTGTGACCCTATAAGGAGTCAACAACTTGGCAATGGACCTTGAATTAACATAATCAAATTATGATTAATGAATTAAACAATTATAATTCATTAATCCTTAATTCAAATTCATGGACCATGAGTGGCCTCTAGCAAAATATTATAGCCAGCAAGTATTGAGAATAGTTATGGAAGGAGACTATCTTTTCAAGAATTAGTTCACGTGTAATTTATATCCTTTCACCTTGATCATATCCCTAATCTTGTTGTTGACGTATTTGCAAGTGCACAAAATTGAACAAGTAATAAAGTCATGAGAAGAGTGTCCAACCATGAGAATTGTACGTTGATAAATACTAAAATTTGTAAGCTTTAAGTAATTTGGACAAATGATGAGTTAGTGAATTGTTAAACTACTAGATGAACATAAACATAAAAAAGCGTAATAAGATAATGAGGCTATTTATGGTATTTTTGGTTTAAGATGCACGGAATGTAAATTATAACTTCACTTTGAATAGAGATCTATGGTAAATAACTTCGCCATTTAGTGTCCTTGGAGAGTTTCTTCTTCAATTTATCCTTTTAGTTATTTATCTAATTATCTACCAGATTTTCCTCTTTTAGTAGCTAATCTCTCTCGATTAATAACTCCCGTCTCTCAATATGTAAGCGTTCATCTCTTACTCTCCCACTTGAACATAAATAAGGCATTATGCTTAGGAAATCATCACACGGTAGCAACAAACCCATAGACATTCTCATGCTATGGCAATTATCGTTAGTTTTGCCAAGTTTAGCATGGTCTTTGTCTCTCGACCTCCAACCACAAATGTTGGCCAAACACATTCAAGTTAGGGAGAAGGCACGTTAAAACCAAACAACGTCAACAAATCTTCAAAAAGCTAAACATTCAAAATAAACTTTCAAGTCCAGTAAGGGCTACATCATAACCTGGAAAGATGTTCGAGCCCATGCTCATGGCACACCCTTCACAAAAATAAGCTAAATCCAAGTTCGAACTGTGAAGAACAAGAGTGAAATGGGAACTCCCTATTTGAATGAAAAGTAACTCGAGAAGGGTTCCTTCCCTTGCAAGTTTCGTTCCTTACAAGTGAGTGAAAAATACATTTTTATGCCATATGAAGTGAGTGATATAAGTCTTGAATGCTAGCTTCCTTTGGAAGCTTGGAGAAGTGTTTGGGAGACTTTTCTCTCCATAATTGAGGGGTGAAATTGTCGGTTTACAACAACTTATGCAATTAGAGCTTTGCATATTCCCACCAAAAAAAAAATGCCTTGAATCTGGAGTCGTGACTTGCACTTTTGGGGCTACTGCCTTGCACTTTTAATCCCTTATCCCGCATTTATCAGTTTATTGATCACAAATTTTATTTCTAAGCAAAACACAAGAATTTGACATCAAATGTACAATTATTCGTTGAAGATAAGCAGGTTTTAAGTGTAAAAACAAATATAAGTTGATACAAAATCAATTGATAAAATATTCCCAGACTTACATTTACTTGTTCCCAAGCAAAACACTAAAGGTTATCATAACTCTTAAGGCACTTAAACACAAACACTTAAACAAAAACAAATGCAAGCACATATTACAACAAATGAAGGTAGTTGGACTGGAGCAAGGCTAAATATGATGCCAAGCTCCTCAACCTTCACAAGGATGGGAATTTTGAGGATCCTCAGTTCAGCCTGTCTGAGCCCGTTCGTGATCATTACCATGAATTCCTCCGGGAGAATATATCATGTTGGGTTAAGTACCATCCGATTTGAAAATGTATAATTTGACATGCTCGCCTGTTTGTGCTAATGATTTTTCCGGTAAACATTGCATCAGCTGTATACTGGTGTTTACCTTTGACTATTAAAATATTCTATAAAGCTTGCGCACCTTTCTTTCGGTATTTACATCTAATCAATTGCACCTCAATTTTCTTTACGTGGCACACTTGTAGAAACTTTCCTCCTAAGAGGGTTGCCTTTGAGTTTCCTTCCACAGTGTGTCTGGCTGCGAGGAGCCCATATAGTTGTTGTAAGGCACCGCCGCTTGGCTCATAATCTTTTCACGAGGCCCTAAGTTGCTCAATTTAATTGCCACCTGCCATTTCAATTTTTTTTCCTTAATGACAGACATTTCTTTTATATTCCCAAGGTGGGTAGCTTTTCCTGACTTGCGTGGAGAGTGAAGAAATTGGGAAGTGGTGACACGTAGCTTTCTTTGAACCTCAAGGAAGATGCATCTCCATGGCTATAAGTACATTTTCACCTTTTTTTCCACGCATAAATACTCATAATGTGTCTTCTTCCAATAGAACATCCTCCTTGCCATTTCCTGCCTGCGGTATAACTTCGGCTTCTCCTGACTCCATAATGGACATCGTGGAGCTGGAGGACCTAAAACCTTTGTGGGACTGTGAGTTCTAGTGTGTACACAAGGAGGTATACAGATTGGACGGTGACGCCTATGTAGGGAGCACGACTGCTGGCGTGGCTTTGGGAAACCTCGATGATGGCCTCGGTCATGTTCTTAGGAGGTTTCCAATTTGTAGGGAGTGGTATCAGACATACTGGAAAGCCTCAGATTTTTTCCTTCTCCAGCTTGTCCCATCCATTAGTTGGTAATCGTGTACGAGCACCTATTGGAAAGGTTTGTATATTCGGGTATTTTTGCCATTTGATGGATACAAATCAATCTGAGTTGTCCAAAGGCGACCATGATGAATTCAACTACCTACTTAAAAGGATTCACCATTGTGCCCGCCATGGTTGAGAGGAAGGGATCTAGCTGCGACTTTCTTTTTTCTGTGTGCCTGGCACTTATTTGTTAATGTAGATGTCGTAGGTTAAGGATGAGTTGGATCTTTTTGCTATAGATGTTGACCGCTGGCTCATGTCTTGTAAGCTCATCTCGAATTTCCTTGCAATTTGTGTCTCTATGTATGGCCTATTATAAGTGAATATAAAAAGCAAACAATACAACTATGCATGGAATGCAACAACATCCCTTAATGCGGGAAAATCTCAAAGGGTTCCATAAATGGGATCTAGGGCTACTATGACCTTGAATTTTCCAGTGAAGGATCTAGAGGGAGGTTTCACATTTCTCTGGTGTTGTATACTACCCCCTTGAGAGTATGGTGTCTCTCGGCGCCAATATCTTTTCTCTTCCTTTTTCTTATGGAGGAATTTAGCTCTAGTCCTTGAGGCATTCTCAACCCATTTATTGAACCCTCACAACCTCTTGGGCTTGGGAAAGGACTTAACTGTCCTAGGAAGCATGTGTTAGCCTCCTTGACATTGTTATCTTAAATGTCATTTACGGTGTTGGGAGTACCTCGTCTCTCTCTTTTAAGGCATCCCCCATTTTATTGAACCCTCACAATCTCTTGGGAGCGGGGAGGAGTTGACTACCCTGAGGAAAATGAGTGAGCTCCCTAATAATGTTAACCCCTTGATGAGTTATTATTTTTGGAAGTATGGCGACTCCCTTTAAAGTACTTCAATATTTCAATAATGCTATTTATTCAAATCATGACCAGAAGAAAAAATGAAAAGGGATACAAGATATCTGATAGTTGGGGTTCCTGCCTCTAACGTGGATACTTAGTAAGTTTGTCGAATGATCAGGCTTTATTGAGGACTTGTCTCTTAATAGTTTTGAGGAGATAGATTCAATTAGGTCGAGACTCTAGCACACAGTAAGGGCCCTACCACTTTAGTCCAAGCCTCTTCAGAAATCTTGCACTTTCATGGAGCACTATGTCTCCTTTCTTATGAGCTTACAGGTCTTCCAATTTTACTTATACTCCTTTGACGACCTCATTGATCGCATTTGCTCCATCTTCCTCAACTATTTCAACTTTCATATGGGAGGGCTTGGCATTTCTAGAAACGCTTAATGGTCTTCTAGTGTTTCTCATACAATTCTGGCGGTATCTCATGTCTTTCTTCCAGGAAAAAGGATGCAGAGGGACTGTACAGGACCTAGATCTCTCTCGAGGAGTTGGGAGAGATAGGTAAGTTGCATATATTTTGAGGAGACACACCTAGCAGAGCCTCTTGACATTGGGTTCTTCCTAGAATCCCAAATTATGTGCTTCCACCTTTCCCATCCAATAGGGATGGGAAACTTCATGAGTTTGTGATAGATAGAGACGATAGCTTGAAACTGGCAGATACTAGGCCTTCCAAGTATTGCATTGTAGTTGAGTGAATGACTCTCTAACTACCGCGAATTAAATTACATGTGTTGCCAAATTTGTTCCTTCACACAGGGTGATTGGTAATTCCATGACTCCCGGGGACTGGACCTCTTTGCCGCTAAACCCGTAAAGGTATAGTTATGATTAGTTCTAGCGGTCCCCTTCCCAATCCAATCTGTTTTAGGACTCCATAGGACAGGGATAAGTTCCTTTTGTTGACCAAGATTCTTTTCATGCCAAATTTTCCAAATCGCAACAACGATGATCATGGGTGCATACTTGGGGCGTTCATGAGGGACTTCCTTCTTTTTGAAGTAGATCACATTGTATATGTTGGGTGGGGATTGTATCGAGGCCACATGTGAATCATCTTTCGGGCATTGGAAGATTTATCCCATGAATCTCCCACTAATCATGTTGATGATTTGAGGCGGCTCCGATGCAACCTCGTTAATTTAAGGTGGGTTATTTCTTTGTACATGGTGTGGTGGTCCCCTCCATGTGTAGTTGCGATCCCTATAACTGGGACCTTGAGAGATTCTCTTGACCCATTCCTATAAGTTTCCAAGTTGAATCAGTCTTTCAACCCCATTCTTCAATTCTTTTCAGTCATTCATGTTATCCCAGTTTTCCTTCTGATATTTGCAAGAGAGTTGCTCGTAAGTCCTATGTAGTTTGACTTTTTTTGAGGTTCGGTAAAGACTTTGTCGTGTTCGGCGATGGAAAAGATATCGCACTGAAATTATTTTCAGGGGAATTAAAGTGGTGTATCTAGGTTTGTTGATTGGTCTGGTAAGGTTCCATTCGGCACTCCTAGTGGGAAAGCTCCTCATGTCAGGGACCTTCTACGCTTGAGCAACTCTTCTGGTAGTAAGTCCACTCTTTCTTCTTAGGGCCTTTCGGCGTCTTTTCTTTTGCAGGTTAAGATTCTCAATTTTTTCGTATTTCTCATGGAATTTGTATAACTCATTGAAAGTCTCAGGAAAGTGCAAGGAATGTATCGTGTTAGACTTCATGATCTGTGATCTATGTATTGAACAATAGAACGCAAAATTATCCATTGAATGGAATTTACATATGTCTTATTCACTTACATTGTGTGTTGGATGTAAAATCAAGCATCAATGAAATTTAATGAACACAATTATAACTTGACAGTTCATCAAAAAGCGTCTTTTTGAGGGATTGGACTTCAAGATTGAAATCTAAAACTAAGTCCGTAGTCATACAAATTAAGTTCTTGAAAGATCTGAATTGGGATCTCAAGACATTCTATGACCATTTGAGTTATCAAAAAATCCATGTGAAGGAAGTGACTGATCAAGGTATTTGTGTAATGTCGTCCAAATTGAGACTCCTATATATGAAAAAGCATTTCTACATAGGACTAATCGAGATATGATAATGAGATCTTTAAACTTTGTTAGCCAAAGAAATTCATTTCACATCACAAAGATGATCATGCATAAGTGATTTGATTCTTGACATCCCTAAGAAACTATGGTCTATGATGTTTGGTTATTTGACTTGTTCGGTAAGATATCCCTATGCTTGCATGGATCAAATCCTTTTCATCTTGGGAGCTGAATGAAGTCAAAAACTGAGAATCCTTGGTCCAAGATAGAATTCAGACCTCTATCATGCTCTTCTAGGCAATCGTTGAATCATGGTTCCCGTTAGAGGTTTATTCGGTACTTCAATGAGGGTGCTCATCAACTAATGAAGACTCTTCATATTAATTTGTTAATTAATAGAAAGTACTCATGGCACAAGATACATATAGGTAGGTTACGGGGACACTCCTAGAGTAATCTTGTAGTAAGAAAGTACATATATGATGTTAATTTAGCTTTGTACCTATAGTGATATACTCATGAAGCTAAATGATTAGTGACTCAACAAAAGAGTTTTACACGCAATGATTAATCATTTTTGGAACTCACTTTATCGTCCCATCGGTCCCAAGCTAGCCTACGAAGGGCATAGTACTGTGTTTTGTAATTGTTGAAAATAAATATATTGAGCATAATGAGAAGTTATTGAAACAATGAAAAACAAAGACAATCATTTCGAGGAAATAAAGCACGAGCCAGAAAATAGGTGTTGTGTGTGAGGGGTTAGGTGCAGACATGCCTACGATGTGTCGCATGCTCGAACACTTCCCTCATTGGGAGTGTGGACTAGCACGACACGTATCATGCGTGTCGCACATGCCTTTTCCGGCAGCTCACGCGCCTTGTACGTGCAGGTTCCAAGGATGATAGAGAGACATGCATGGACAACTCATGGGGGGTCAAGGCGCCAGGTGGCCTAATGAGGGGTATCACGATTCTTACCTTATCATCCTGGTTTTATGAGAAAACAAATTTCAATAATCGAAGAGAGTATGTTTCCATGAATTATATAGTTTAATTTGGGCTTATAATTAAGTTGTTAGTTATAGGTACGAAATTATAATTATAATTACAATATAAAGTTTTTTGGGCTTAATTAAATGAGATTTAATTGAGGTATAAATTATGATTAATTATGTATAATTTAATTAGAGTGTTCTACATGGTTTAGAATTATATTACTTAATTAATCTAAGTCTTAACTTAATATTCTCATTATAATTATAAGGCAATACGTTTGCCACAACACAAGTCTTTGACTAAACATTACAAGTAATTTTCGAAATCCAAAAGCTAGGGGCGTCGACCGATTTTGGTTGTGAGAAAAAGAAATGTTTTCTTCAATCTTAGATTTTTGCTCACGTGTTGAGATTAGATCTATCAAAAGTGAGTTTTCCTTCATGTCATGTTCTTTCTTTTGGTAGTGCAAAAGAGATCCACAATCTTGAAGTATAGCCCCTGGATATAGCTCGAAAACCTTTGTGGTTCCGAAGCTAGAAAGAAGAATGTTATTCGTTTTGCTGAGCGAGGATTACTTGGAGGTCTTCAAACGATTCTGATTTTTCCATTATCTACTTTATCCTACACATGTAGGTTATATGTTACATGTGGGAGTTAGTTTATTCACATGTCTACATGGCAAATATGTTTTATTTAAATTATGCAAGTTAATCCATGTAGCACTAAATACTTATAGACTAGATCTATAGCATGTATAGGCTTGTTCCGCATTTAGATCTAGTCTAAACATGCGGAACAAGCATGCATGACACCAAATAAAATTTCAACGATCTAATCTTATAGCATGCATGACACCAAAGTTCTAATCCTTATAGTAAGTAAATTTCAAGTAATGTATATGTTTTAAATTTTAATATGATTATTATCAAACCTACACCAAAACCAGCAAGTACTATAGATCCTAGTTACTTTGGTACCATACATGCATTACTTGAATTTTAATACGCATGTTAGTGGCTATTTCTCTTGTGATGATATTCGATTTATTTTTCTTAATATTATTGTAGAGGTGACGTGGTGCGATGATAGGCTTATGACGCTAAAGATAGTGGTGGGTCTAGAGGTAGTGAATGTTGTATGCGCGTACCCACCGCAGGGAAGCCTGAGCGAGGGGGAGAAGCGCAGTTTCTAGGAAACGTTGGATAGTATCGTAGGTGTCATCCCAAGAGAGCAAAAAATTGTCATAGGGGGTGATTTTAATTGCCATGTTGTAGCCGGGATGGATGGGTATCAAGGTGTCCATGGGGGGTTTGGGTTTGGTGCGAGAAATGTCACTGGTACGGAGATCCTGGAATTCGTAGCATCACATGATTTGATGGTGGTGAATATATTTTTCAAGAAAAAAGATGAAGATTTAATCACCTTTCGGAGCGGAGGGCATCGTATACAAATAGACTTATTCCTTTTTGCGTCAAGGGGATATGAGTCGTTATACAAACTGCAAGGTGTTACCAGGAGAGGCATTGGCGTCACAACATCACTTTCTAGTGATGGACGTTATTCCGAGAGGAAGAATGGGAGAGAGAAGACGAGGAGGTCAAAAGAGGATACTTTGGAAGAAACTTAACGGAGAAGCGGCTGTGGCCTTTAGAGATATGGTCGCCCCAGCCAGCGTAGTTCGGTGGTGGAAGGGATGGCGGAGGAGGCAGAGCACTCGTGGTTAGTCATTGCGATAACCATTAGGAGAGCAGCTAAGGAAGTCCTTGGTGTTGCATCCAGTCGAGGGAGGAATGATAGGGAGGCGTGGTGGTGGAGTGAGGAGGTGCAAACAAAATTTAAAACCAAGCAAGATAGTTTTAAACAACTTATGGCTACAAACGGGAAGGCGGAGAGGGAACAACAAAAGGAGACTTACAGTCAGGGAAAGTCAGAGGCGAAAAGAGCGGTATCAGAAGTTAAAAGTAAGGCCTACGAGGATATGTACAAGAGACTGGACACGAAGGAGGGTGCACATGGTATGTATAAACTAGGAAAAGCCCGGGACTGCAACAGTAGGGATATTGACATAGTCAGGTATATAAAGGATGATGAAGAAAAAATTCTTCTAACCGACAGACGAATTAGAGACAAGTGGGCGGGATACTTTCAACAATTTGTTTAACAAGTCGCAACAGTATGATAGCACCTTAGGGGGAGGAGAGTTGGAGCAAAGGACAAAAAATAGACTTTCTGTTAGGTG
>JAOWBN010177740.1:0-17558 GCA_028565015.1 Pinguicula moranensis
TGCCAAGAGGTGCTTATTTTTAAGAAGGTTGACCTTCTTAAAATAAGAACAAGTAGTAGAAGGTTGGCTGCGTAAAACACTTATTTCGTAAATCGAGGTGCTTATAATCCAATTATAATTTTTAGAAGACTGCGCAAAATGGGCCCTAAATGTTTGGAGTGGAAATGAAATTTCCATTTCCGATTTGGCGAGGTTTGCTTAGGTTTTGCAATTCCAATTCCATTTCTAATTAAGTTCAGATTGAGTTCCATTCCAAATTCCAGTTCCATTTCTAATTAAGTTCAGATTCAGAGAATGAAATCCAAAATGCCAATTTGGATCATCTATTTCCATTTCGGTTCACTTTCATTTACGTTCCATTCGGCCGAATTAGGCTTTGGAATTGAAATTTGAAAATGAAAATAGTTGGAAGTCGAAAATTTCTAACTTCCGATTTCCATATAAGCACCCCTATCTCAGAACTTGAACACTAGCTTGCAGGTACTAGCCAAACGTGACAGAGTTTCTACTCAAGCTCAACTAGTCAAGTGTAACTCACACTTAAGGTTTTTAGTTTACAACAATGCAGTTAAGGGGATTCTCTAACACAAAAGGAAGTAAGATATTCATGATGAGCAATGCCCTTTTTCTATGTGAAGACTAAGATCTGAAGGTTTTATGAGTTTTCTTCTTGGGAGTTTTCGAGATAGGGTCGCAAGAGAGATGTTGATTGATTGTTGAGAAGCAACTTTTTTCTCTGCTCTGCACATCTACTTAAATATTGAATCTAGCATCCAACGTTCTAGAACAGTTTTTCTTCTCAGCTAGTAATGAGATGAATTCAAGTCCTGCTGAAAATTTTTGAACCGTGACTTTCATTGTAGTGGTCAATATTTGAATAGGTGTCACCACTTTGATTGAGTGAGTAAGTTCTTTGACTCCGAAATGATTTCTTCACTTTCTTAAATTGGAGACAACTCTTTATCTCCCCTTAATCTTTTAATCTGAGGTTATCACGACCTAAACCACTCATTTGATTCATCTTGCATAGTTTTTGAGCTTGGCTCTGCATCTCATGATATTTCATTTATCACCGAGTTCTATCTGGTTTTGGATACGGAATAGTATTGAAGCATAGAGTCGGATAAAATAGAAGTCTTCACATGGTGATAAATTCGGTGGGAGATATGTATAATAATCTCCTATACCTTTTAAACTCTTTGAGTTAGATTTATCCTTGAATTTAAAACATTCAAAAATTAGACTGTATAAATGATAAATTGACTACGTAATTTTATTATTTGTAATAGAGGATCTAAGCCTCTTGAGGTCAACAGTACTCTCTCTCTCCATTTTATGGGATTTGTAAGGGGCCACAAACCCTACACCTTTTCTTATTTATACCAGGCTTCACGCGTACATGCCTTGCTGCCTCTCTTGGATTTTTCGTGCATGGCTTTCCTCAACCATTAACCTCTCGTTTTGTAAGAGATCATACTTGCCTAGAATCCTACGCCAACTAAGACTCTTTGCTTTTCTTTGCTAATTCGGATATTCTCCAATCTTCATAGCGAAAATTGCAAAATAAGACTTTCCAAAATTATCTCTTGATCGTACTTTCCAAGTTATGTGCACACTCACAGTTTCCGACGTGTCCAAAATTATTGTCGATATTTTTTGTTCCTTCTGAGTATACCGTTTGCTCCTGTTTGTTTCTCACACTGGAATCACATGTTTAACGAATAACGACACATACAAGGTTGATCCCCGCATAAATGCTAACTCATAAATTTGAACCTTACATTATCTCCCTTTTGGGGAAACAAAAACATGGTTCTCGCGTACCCGCTTGGCTCTACCTATGCTTTTTTACCGCACCTCAAGGAGAATTTCAATTAGGACTATTTTAAAATTTAATTTTTACTTCTGCTTCTACTTTGATAAGAAATTGTAGAAATAATATTTTTTTTTCACAACTTTAATTTATTTAAAGAATTGCCATTAGAGCTAGAAGGATAAAAAAAAGTTGTCTTATAACTACTTCAAAAAAAAGTAATTCTGGCTGGAAAAAAAGAGAAGCAGAAGAAGCAAAACTAGAGTTTTAAAACACTCATATTAAAGTATTCTGAGAAAAATGAGAAGGAGCGTAATGTAATTTTAAAAGGACTTAAACATGTGGAAAACTCTCTTTTTTTCGATAAGCTCTATTTTTCAATAGATTTTACAAAATATTTCAAGATTCTTAAATAAGTGCTTTTAACTGCTTTCTCCACACTGCAACGCTTCTTAAAAAGCACTAGGTCTCCCAAACACATCCATAGTGCTGAAACTAAACTAAGTACAGTTAATCAGGGGCGGAGCGATGTGGTCCAGGCCCTGACCCGACCAAGATCCCCTTGGGCCTTTTTTTAAATACCCAATCCCATGTCCAGTCGGGTCCTAAAAAAATAAAAAAAATAAAATTTGAAATATAAATATTTTTGTTGTTGGATTATATATATATATTATTAATAAAGTTAACTTTACAATACATTAAATAATTTAACATTTATTTTTTTATTGTTTGAAATTTTTTTTTTCATGACTATTGAGCAAGTAAATTATTTTGTCTAACTTCTAAATTTTTTTATTGACCCCCTAGAAAAAATTATGCCCTCCTAAATTTTTTTGGGGGCCCTCCTAAATTTTTTTGGGGAACCCTCTTAATTTGTTTTTTCTAAATCTGCCATTGCCGTTAATTACTTTCTAAAACGCACAATGTATTACAAAGACAGCCTAAATCAAAAGGATTGAGAGTGAAACATGTATGGATTGCTAACACAGGCGAGTGAAAGAAGCTAAACCAAAAGGGAGAGGTTTTCATTATCTAAGCTCTGGTTTGCGTTCCTTTTTCTGTCCATTTACCTGCAATGAGATCTGTTCAACTAAGATGGTGATCTTCCAAAGATGTTGTTGTCCAGCCATTGGGAGGCTGCTTTCTTGAACGATGACTGCTTTGTATTACCTTTACGCGATCCCCGATCAGCTTCTCATTTCTCATGGCTTCCCTGATATTTGTCACAACCATCACACAATGCTCATCGAGAGCGAGTACATGGAAAAGGCTCTTCAATCAAAACTCCGACATGAAAATGTTTCTTGCAAATTCAGAGTGTGTATGCGTTTGGTCAAAGATGTGCCTAAATATGTTCAAGATGTTTAGAGTATAGTGCTGCTGATAACAGAAGGTTACTAAGTATAAGGCAAATCATATCATCACCTCCTCAATATGAAATAAAGATGCAGCACTGCTAAAAGTAGGAGGAACGATGATCCAATGGCATTCGTCCCAGAGGATGATGGGAAGAGTTAAATGCCAAAAGACGAGAAATCTTGAGGTCAGACGAGTGTAGGAAGAAGGATAGGCATGCAAATGAGCTGTTCGCACGACTCGATTCCCTCGTGGAAGCAGAGAAATTTTGAATCCTGCAAAAACAGTTTATGTAGTCATGAAGGGTTCCTAGAGATGCAGAGGAAGGAAGGGAAATGCAAATACAAGTAGGTATCAGTATCAGGGACACGGAGTATCGCATACAATTCTCGGTTATTCATGGTCAGTTAAGTTTTAATGGAATATGCAATGAAGGGATTAATAATCACAAGGAGGTTTGGGGGGACGTTTAAGGAAGCCATCAAGAAGAGAGAACAAGAAGAGAATGCTGCGTTTCTTCTTCTTAAGGGGTGTTTTGTGCAGCCTTCTTATGCTTATAATTGGCTTATAAGCACCATTTTTTTAAAAATGAGGAGCTATTTTTTGAAAAAATGCTTATAAGTCAATTATAATTTTAAGAAGGCTGCGCAAAACAGGGGCTTAATTTGATGTGAGAAGTGATACAAATACTGTTAGACTTAATTAGATTTAATTAGGGAAGATCATGTCAACCCTAATTAAAAGAAATGTTCCATTGATTATAGAAATCCTTTCCTTACCACATGATTTTCCCTTATCTGAAAATCCCTCTAATCCCTTTCAAATATACTAATAATTGATCAATGAAAATCAATGAAGAACTGAGATCTTTCAATTCCAAAATGGTATCATAGCGTATGGCACGATCAATCCGATCGGGCCTATGAAAAACTCTCATCATCTACCACAACCATCGCTGGCCACCAACCTACCCAACATGGCCGACGATCACAATGAAACTCCGGCTGCTTTGCCATTGACAAGCCTTGCCCTTAAAGATTTCACCAAACAATTTACCCGAATCCTCAATCATTTCCAAACCCCCGAACCTAATCTACCAATTTCAATCACCGTAAAAGCTGAATGATCAAAATTATGCCCTTTGGAGCCGTTTAGTCAAGATGGCAATTGGGGGTAAGGGCAAACTTCATCATCTCACTGATGAACCCCAAAATTCTAATGATCCAAAGTACAAACAGTGGGAACAGGCGGATCTAAATGTCTGTTCTTGCCTACTAACAGCAATGGAGCCCAATCTTGTTGACAAATATGCATCCTATGCTCCAGCTAAAGCAACGTGGGATGGACTAGCTATCACGTACAACAGTGGGGGAGACTCACTACAATTGTTCGATCTTTCTATTTGAGCAAACAGATAGACTCAAAATCAAACTAGACTGGAAGGGTTGTATACTACCCTACAACGGATTTGGCAGGAAGTAGACAGGAGACAGCCTAATCCGATGAAATGCCCCGAAGACATTGCCACCTTCAATCGGCTAAAGAAAGAAACCAGATTGTTCCAATTTCTTGCTAGTGTAAGTAATGAATTTGATGCGACAAAGAGGAATCTGCTCAAGGCAGATCCGCTTCCCACCGTGGAGACGGCCTACTCGTCCTTCCGCCGTGAATTTGCTAGATTACACATCCTAAACCCTTATCACGGCGGAGGAGGTGACTTGATGCCAGGCGTAGGCAGTGTTTTTTTTGTCAAATCACGGTGAGATCCGGTGCACCAGGGCATGAAATCATCATCCTGGGCGTCTAGTGTCGACAAATTGAAGCTGTAGTGCTCCGATTGCCAACGAACTGGACATAGGTGTTTCAAGCGAATTGGTTTCCTTGAATGGCATTTTAAAGATAAATCCCATCCCCATGGAGTGTCCATCGCCACCGTAGGGAACACTGATGTCTACATCAACAGTGACGACAAACAAAAACTAGAGGCAATCGAAGTAGTCGTAGCCGTGCATAGACTAGAACAAAACCCAAGATAACAGAGTCGAGAACAATTTGTTCTCTTACCCTGGGGCTAACAAATTATGATACTGCCCTTGCCTTTTTCCTTGTTTTGTAGATACGGCCCTAGACTTCCTTGATTCGGTGATACGTCCCGCAGCCTCAACTCCCTTCGAGTTACACCCTTAACAAAATCAGGATATTCTATTATGGACCCTGTAAAAGTTCCCTAGCCCTAAACTGCCCCATCAAACCACCAAAATTGTGATACAGTCCCAAAACTTCCATCAAATCCCATTAGTGCTCCAGATTTCCACAAAATCCCAAAAATACCCCTACAAAATCCCAAAAATACCAAATTTACCCAATCATGTCCAAAATTTTCCAATCCAAAGTATTTTGGGCCTGCGTGTTTTGATCTTGCTCCCGACCCAGACTATGATCCATCACAAAAATCTATGGCCTACCAAACTCAACCTGGAAACCCTAGTTTGGTCAATCGATGGTTGCTTGACCATGGCGCCACCGACACTATGACCAATGATGCTAAATATCTGGTTACATTCACCAAACCAAGGAAATGTTGTATTCAAATAGCCAATGGGGGTATCACCAGTTGAAGGAGCCGGATCTACTGAGATATATCCGTCTCTACACTTAAACAATTGCCTATATATCCCATCTCTCTCCTGCAAGCTATTATCCGTGAGCCATGTTATTGAGGAATTAAACTGCAGAGTTCTTATTTATCCTCACTTCTGTCTATGCAGGATTTTCGGACTAGGGGGATTATTGGGCGTGGCACTGAAGGAGGTGGATTGTACTATGTGGACGAGGTCACTCAACCTGGTACTGCAATGCTATCTCATGGCACCATTGATCGACAATTATGGTTATGGCATCGTCACTTGGGACATCGGTTAGTTCAGTATTTGAAACTCTTGTTACCTCATTTATTTTCGAAGAAGATAGATTTTGTTTGCGATACTTGTTGCTTAGCAAATATTTATCGTCAGTCTTATGCATTGAATAACTCCCGTAGCATTTCAATTTTTTCCTTGCCACATTTTGATGCTCCGGGTATAGTTTTTGGTGAATATCAATATTTTCTCTTATTTATTGATGACTATTCACGGATGACGTGGGTCTAATTTATGCGGAATAAATCTAAGGTTTTATACATTTGTTGCATTTTACACGATGATTGAAACTTAATTCGAGAAAGAGATCTGCATCCTCCGATCTAATAATGGTGGTGAATTCGTGAATCAGTCCATGAGGACTTCTTTCACGACAAAGGGCTTGTATATCAAACTACTTGTCCCCATACTCCCAAGTAAAATGGAGTTGTAAAGCGGAAAAATAGGATAATCCTGGAAATTACTTGATGTGATTGTTGGAGGACCGAGACGAATTTAAATTCTTGCATGGTTTAAAGTAATTGGATCATGTAATGTGAACTATAGTAAAACGCAGTTTCATGGTTTCTTCCAATCAGAGGTACAAACATGGTCAGATCGGTTTGGTTTTAACTGGAGTTAGAAGACTCATTGGGCGTCTTTTTGTTTGGAGGAGATTGGATTTTAGCGGTTCGATTGTGAGATATGAATTTCGGAACAGACTGCTTTCATTCATTCACGATCTGCTATTTGCAGCATTGTGCAGTCTTGGTTTTGATTGGATTTTAAAGGTCTGAATGCATTCCGATCGAACTGAAATTTTACCCATTGACAGAGGACTTCTCAAGACATATGCTAACAAACGTAGATCAAATTCTAACGGTCCGATGATGAGTTATTAGTTTTGGAACATACTGTTCTCAATTCGGAAGTTGACACGCGAGTTACTGAGATCAGATCGAGCATATGGGGTGTTGCGCGCGTGGAAGGTCACGACCCCTGCTAGAAGATGCCAAGATGGATCTTTATTTTCCTTATTCTGTATTTTAATTAAATTAGTCCATTAGTTTGTTAGAATTTTGAATTTTTATGTAATTAGGTAATTTCCTACTTTTTATGGACTAAGTTAGGATGGGCTCAAATAAAGTCTATGGATTATAATCATAGGCCCATTAAAATTGTAGCCTATTTAGAGGCAGATTTCACTCTTTTCAAAAAAAAATTTTTGACGTTAATTTCATTATGAGCTTTGAGAGAGATCTTTTTGTTTATTTAATTCATATTCTAAAGAGAATTAGGTTGCATGCATCTTAGAGTACATGTAAAGGTTTATTCTATTATACTCATATTTATCATAGAGTAGATCCTCGGGTAGGCATTTGATTAATCCTCTGGTTTACATTCGTTTCTAGCGTAGTAGTTGGCTAGGAGTTGATGTTCCATGTTTGATTGAGTTTCTACGGCATAATATGTTTCTTCCATCTCCGTTTCTTTTTCAGCATTCTATTTCGTGTAACTTTTTGTTTGGTTGCACAATCTATCCTGTAATTTTTTGTTAATTTCGAAATTTGTGTCATTCATGTGTTTATGTTGATACAAGAATAAGTTTCCAACTCCACGTTTATATTCCGCGAGCAAAACTTCACATCATACTTCCTCCGGCAATGGTAACTAACTGAGGGATGTCTAACCCCTCTCTAGATCGTGGTGGCGGAATGGCGAAATGGGTCCCGCAGGCTTTATCCGTACGCGGTGACAATGACAGGCTGACCAAAATTACCCAGCCATCGGAGAGTGGGGGTCGTCGATGCAAGGAGACTATCACTAATAAGAAAGTCGGGTGAGGCAATGAATGGAAGGGTGTTAGTGTAAAATTATCTTAGACCTTGTATTAATATTTTTATATTGTATATATATTTATAGCCATTTTTATTATTTAATTATTTAATTGTTTTATTTATAGCATTCCAAATAGTAAAGCTTAGTGTTGATAACTTAGAGTATATCACAAAGAGATGTGATAATAAGACCACTTTAATTATATTATCCGAACATCCCTAACCGTAGTATTAGTGAGATTGGACATTGCAAATACGGATAGGTTAACATATTCTATGTGAATTCCTTTTGAAGGAAATAGTTGGTCTCATCAACTATAGTGTAGAGACACTTAGGCTAGAAACATAGATACTTGTAATTGACAAGTACATTTGATTGACTCGCATAGAGATTACGATATTGTCGATGGTTGATTCTCTTAAGAATCATGAGTGTCATGGATCCTTCAATTTGAGTACGAATGTCATACTTTGATTCTATTCGAAGTTACACCGTAAAAGGATAACAATGGATAGTCTTGGGAATGGTTTGATATACGAAAATATTATGAGTGATCAATAAAGAATTCATCACTCCTAAATTATTAGGAGAAGATATTCCTATGGCCACTTATAAGAAGTTTTGGAAGCCTTTGCAAAGTACAAATTCATTTGGAAAGAGTTTCTAATTAAATCTTAATGACCATGACTTCCGGTACAAGAAATCTTCTTTATATTAATGAGGATGATAAATAACCTCAATATACAATATTAGGGATATGATGAAAGGTGAAATGATATAAATTACACATGAACTAAGATAGTCTTCTTCTATGACTATTCTCAATACTTGGGATCCATGATATTTTACTAGAGGTCACTTATCGTCTATGGATTTGAATTGGGGATTAATGAATTATAAGTGTTTAATTCATTGACCATAATTAGATTATGTTAATTCAAGGTCCATTGCCAAGTTATTGATTACCTATAGGGTTGCACACATTAACACTATTCTCTTGAGGGTTAATTATGAAATGACCGAAAATTTTGAACTCATTTCATAATATCCGAAAGTTTAGGGTCAAGTTTCATAATAATCGAAACTTGTGAAGGTAAATTTGGAGTTTATGAAACTTCAAGGACTTGTTTGTAAATATAGGGCCACAAATATAATAAAGA
This sequence comes from Pinguicula moranensis, assembly GCA_028565015.1. Lineage (NCBI taxonomy): Eukaryota > Viridiplantae > Streptophyta > Magnoliopsida > Lamiales > Lentibulariaceae > Pinguicula > Pinguicula moranensis. Next base: position 9,066 of record JAOWBN010177740.1, read on the forward strand.
AAAGTTTTTGGAATGTATATTGTATATATCAAAACTCTATTAGTTGGATCCTAGTTGGAAAGCAATAACTTATATAAATATGAAATATACAAGTTAGTAGAAAATATCTACAACAAATATGTATATGTGATATATATTTATGACATAGTTTCCACCCATTAGACAACATGCAAAGGTTGCATGTCTAATTGTATTACATGCAATGGTGTAATTATATATGTAATTAGTTATATATATATATATATATATATGCATGGTTCAATTTATGAAACCATGATACCTATACATGAGTTGTCCTAAGTTAAGACAAGTGTTTATTTCTAAAGGCTTATGGAACCTCTATAAATACCCTAAGACTATCATTTGTGAGAGGTTAATCCATTCATGAGTTTTGATAGAATTTTGAGAAGTTCCTATCCTACAAAACTTGAAAAAATCGATGTTTGTAGGTGATTGAGGGTGAAGACTTGAAGAAGTTTTCTTCTTCTTTTCTTAGACTTAAAGTATTGAACTAGCACTCTTTGTTCTTGCATATAAAGTTATACATTTAGATGTATAAGCCTCAAGAGAAGTGGTGGAGTGGACTACTCTAGAGGGTGCACACTTGGACACCTCCAAGAAAAGAGACTACTTGCAAGAATTGGAGATATTTCGGTCCAAAAATGGGAAAAGGAATTCTGGAAAAAATTTGTTTTGCATGTTTGCGCACACAAGGTTTTTCGCTTTAGAATGATTTATGAAACATGACACGTAGAATAGATTTCAGAATTCCTACAAAGGGGGAAGAAGGAGATAGGGTTGTACAATTCTACATCTTAGTCTGAGAGAATATGCTCTTAGGATTCAGGAGAGGACATTGTCCTTGGGCCTAGAGATGGGTGGTTCAGTTTCTGCAAACCGAATCGTCAGAAAAGTCAGGTTGGCGGTTGGCTAAAATTCCAACGTTGTCCAAGTCCGGTTTGCGGTTCGATTACCAGTTTCCGTCGATTCGATAGATGGTGTTAGTTTCTTGTTGTTTTTGCTTGTTCGGCTGATTTTCCGCCATTGTTTGTCTGTTTTCGCCGATTTTAGCTGGTTTCCTCCGATTTCAGGACATTTTTTAGGCGGATTAAATCGCCAAAAACTGGCGAAGCAACTTTTTTTGTTTTATTTAAAAACCGCCTATTGTCGAAATTAAAAACGGCCAACCATGACTGGACTGTGTAACCTCTGTTCATGACTGGCCAAGCCGCCAAAAATATTTCAGTCAAAAAACGGGCGATCGGCCAATTCCTGGTCGAAAATGCCCATCTCTAATTGGGCCATAGCAAGACAATTTGAAATTTCGTAAAGTCAACCATGAGGGAGGGAGGGATTTGATTGTCCTGCTCCAAGAAAAGAGGCAAATCAGAGCCTGCAAGATCTTGAAGGCCAGCAGGATTCAGCGACAGGATTCTCATACATAATGCTTTGACAAGTAGGTAGCTAAAATCACACGACTTGAATGTGGGCCTAGATCAAAAAGATCCACCAAATGGGTCGGCCATACAAGATCGGGTGGTCAAAACAGCCCAAGCCCAATAGCAAATTGAGCCCAAAAAAATATAGACAAAAGAGGGAAAAAAATCACTCAATTCACAAAGGAGATTTGTTACCTTGTCAAGGAAGCAATGAAAGTTTACCGTTCTACTGGCAAGCCAGCATACCAGTCAGGCCTCCGGCATAATACCTTCCTAGCAAGCACTGAGTGCTATGGATAACGGATTAGGCCTGTCCATTGCGGCAGACAATTTTCTGAAAAATAGGTGGGTCAGGCCCACCCATTTTCTTGGCGGACGGGGCATGGGCTCTATTTTTGAGCTTGCCACACAAGTTTGGTCTGCCGCCCATTTTTTATTAAAAAAAGAATAAGATTAAAAATAATAATAATAAATTGACGGGCTCGTGTATGCTCTAGACTTTAAACGGTGCACGCTTGACCTGCCTATTTTTTTTTAAAATTGGATGAAATGGGCTGAAAAATCTAGCCCTTCAACCTGCCACCGGCTTGCCCCGCCCATTTACTGATCTGACGGCAACCCCTACAACACCAAGAAGCCACTCTTTACACCACCGGTAAAGGACGCATCATCAGGCATAGATCAACTCATCTATATATGTGCATTTGCTGTATATATACACTATAATTTAGCACCTATTAAACACGATCAATCACAATGAAATACAAATATCGCAACACAAGACCCTCTTCTCTGTTTTCTTTTAAACTTACACAATCACCATAGCCTTCCACTATTTTCACTTTTCTCCCGGTTTTCAACTTGGTAGATTGATTTAGATGTCCAAACAATTGGTTGTAGACTTGATTTTTTAGGACACACTAAATTTTAGCTCCATTACATTTACATGTACATAGCAAAATCATGCAATTAAATTGCAAGATGAACCTTGTTACAAGTCACATGATTTTCGAGCAACAAATTCTTCTTCTTATTTTAATAAATTGGGCAAACTCGATAGGGTGCCTTCGTCATGGCGAAAGCTAAACGAAAACCTAAAAAATGACTTGGCAACAAATTGGGCGAATCGATTTTGGCTGTGGAGGCGCTCCCATAAAATTGGGGGAAAGCATCTCTCTGTTGAGGCGGACAAACGACGTGAAGGAAATTGCCAGTGAGCGACGGTGGGTTGATGACGTAGACCAAACGGTGGGCGATCATGTAGCGACAACTGGTTTGACGAGGGAGGGCGATAATTGTATGTCTGTGGGAGAATTTGTCATTGCTGCGTCAATTGGAGATCCACCTCTCCAGTCGGCCGGGGTTGCTTCTGTGGCGGTGAACGAACAGGTCGTTGATGCAAAGGATGGGGACGTGGAGGTGGTGATGGTAACGAATGAAGAGGGGTGGGAGCTGCCTCGCCGGAGACGACATACTCAAACTAATGGTCCGGCAGTGGCGGAACAGAGGCAGGCACTTCCAGATCATATCAAGCGTTTGTGAGTGGACACAATTTCTTTCTTCGTTTCAAATATTCCACCTACATGTACCAACTCTGATCTACGAAGGCTCTTTATGGGCTTTGGACTCATCAGGGACGTCTTCATCCCGCGCAATCAGAAGACATCATCTCGCTATTTGGGTTTTGTCAGATTTGATCCTGGTTTGGATGTGAATGTGCTGGAGAAATGCCTCACTGGTTTGTGGATGGGAGCGATATTTGTGCGACGAGTGACACGGACTTTGGATTCGTATCGAGTTGTTGCAGTTGACCGTGGCAAGGACGTAAAGGGAAATTCCTTTCGAGCGGTCGATCCTTTGACTGCGGCTCGACATGAGGATATACCAATGAAAGTTCTCAATTTCAGTCCTGATACTCAACAATCGAAGTGGCTCGAATTTTGTATTATTCGAAATCTCATGACTGGGCTGGAGATGCACCAGGTATTGCTGTGCTTGGTGGAACACGGTTTGACGGAGGCTAAGGTCGTCCATCTAGAAGGGGGGAGATAATGGCGTCATATCCGTCGGATGCCTTGACATGCCTAAACCCTAAACCCATCGTCGTCTTAATGGTGGGACAGATGACTCGGTGCATGTTTTCCATGAGGTGAATATGCCCGTTCCAGCATCTGGACATATGACACAAGAGACCAACCCGTTTGTATATGCAGGGGTTGTTCAATCCTCTGGGCATGAGACACATCTACCGCATCCAACCCCTTGTCGGATGATTCATCAGGATGGAGGTCATCCTATATTAGAGGCTGCAGTACAAGTTAATGTTCCGCCTATTGAAGAGTTGTCGAGCCAAGCTACCACGAACTCTGATCCTTGTGGCCTTGTTCCTTATATTTTTAAGGTGACTAAGACGAAACGGAAGCGCAAAGCGTCGATGCCGAAGAGACGTGAGCCACGAGAGCTGGTGGCTAGATTATCCCAGGCGAAGCAGTTGCGAAATGTATCTGACACTGGCCGGGCAGAGCTAGTCACCCAAATTATCGAAAACATTGATATGGCAGTCACCCAGGCCACTGAAAAACATTGCTGTTGTGGAAAATAATACAGCGTCAGAAGCTATTTTTTTTGGGACCTTAGGAAAGCTATCGGAGTGCGTAGTGTGGAGACGGATGCGGAGGTCATGGCACGGTTGATACATATAGAGGAGAGGGATGCTGCACAAGATTCATGCACTGGAGCTACAGTTGAGACATCAAATATTTTACCATGAAAATTTTGTCAATCAACGTTAGAGGCCTGGGGGTTCTAGGACGTCCGAGTGCTGTAAGAAAATTGGTGCAGACAAATTCTATTGATTATTTGTGTTTGCATAAGACGAAGAAAGAGAGAGTGGATCGCTATATGGCTCAAAAACTATGAATCATAGTGATTTTTAGTGGGCAGCAACCCCTTCCCAGGGGTCTACGGGTGGCTTGATATCAATATGGTCAACTTCTTCATTTCTTGTTGAAAACATTACTTCATTCCCGCCGTGTTTGATTGTTGAGGGTATGTGTTGCTCAAACAATGAAAAGATTATTATCATGAATATTTATGCGCCTAGTGGAGATTATGCAGCAAAGAAATCTTTGTGGGAGCAGATATCCGGTATTCTCTGTTGTGCACAATCTATTGTTGTATGTGTGGTTGGAGATTTTAATACAGTCAGACTGGCTGAGGAGCGTATGAATTTTGATGAAGTTCCAACAGCAGATATGAATTACTTCAATGATTTTATTCTGGATAATGAGCTTATTGACTTCTCGCTTTAACGTTTCTTATATACATGGCTCAATGGACGGGGGACAAGTGCTAGTTGTATTGACCGTTTTCTACTATCAGAACGGTGGATATCTTTATGGCCTAACGTTTTGGAGTTAGCGATGGAGCGTTGTATTGCAGATCATAGGCCTAGCTTGTTACACACTCCTGAAGGCGATTGGGGACCAAAATCTTTCATGAATCTGAATTGTTGGGATACGCATCCTGATTTTTCAAAGTTTGTGAGGGACACATGGAGAGATGCAGTATTCTCAGGTACAAAAAGCATATATTTAACATTGTCGTGTAAAACATCTTCGACAGGCTCTCAAAATATGGAATAGAGATGTATTTGGCACGGTTGACCGTGTTATTGAGCAACACACTGAGCGGCTGAATTGGTATGATACGGAAGGAGAGACTCGTCCTCTGTCTATGGAAGAAATACTAGGGAGAAAATCTCTCTCTGGTCAACTCAAAGTCTCATTTCATCGGAAGGCCTCTCTATTGTACCAAAAGTCTATATCTAAATGGATGCGTGAAGGTGATGGGAATACGAGCTACTTCAATGCTTGTGTTCGAAAATGGCGACAAAGGAACTTGATACAGGGATTATATTTGGATGGGATATGGACTGATTCTATCCCGGAAGTCAAACAGGGAGTGTTATCTTATTTTTCAAAGCATTTTGAGGAGACAGATAAACATCGCCCTTACTTACTTCTGGATTGTGACCGTCGGTTAACTGAGGTTGATAAAAGGATGCTGACATCGGAGTTTACAGAGGCTAAATTTTTTTCTACATTACGGTTGTGTTCGAGCAAGAAACGTCCTGGGCCGGATGGAATTAATTTTCATTTCCTCAAGACACAGTGGGACACTGTGAAAGACGAATACATTGGATTTCTTCAAGAGTTCTACTATTCGTGCCGCATGCTCAAGGGCCTCAATAGCACCTCTATTATTCTTGTTGCAAAAGCTTTGTCGCCATCTGAACTTGGCCATTATCGGCCTATATCCTTGATCGGGAGTGCATACAAGTTATTGGCAAAGCTACTTGCAAACATATTGCGAAAGGTAATGGATAAGTTGATATCGCCGCAGCAACTGGCCTTTATAAAAGGGCTTCAGATACAACATAGTATTATTTTAGCCAGTGAGCTTCTTCATTTTGTGAAAAGAGAGGGTATCTCGGCCTCATTCTTGAAAGTCGATTTCGCAAAAGCCTTCGACTCAGTAAATTGGATATTCTTATTCGCGATGCTTCGCAAAATGGGTTTCAATGAACAATGGATTGGCTATATTAGGGATGTTTGCAAACATCTACTGGTTCGATCATTCTAAATGGTGCCTCATCTGGTATTTTCAATTTTGAATGTGGCCTTAGACAGGGAGACCCTCTATCCCCCCCTACTATTTGCTATTGTTACATAAGGCCTTAACCTGCTTCTAAAGGCGGCAGTTTTTGGGGTATTCAGTGTGGTGCTCAAATATATACTCACTCCCTTTACGCAGATGATACCCTTTTCTTTGGGGAAGGTAACCTGAGTAATGTCAGAATCATGAAAGGGGTTCTTCGTTTATATGAGCTGATCTCGGGTCTATCAATCCTCTTCAAGGCATGCTACAGGCTTGTGCACAACTTCTACACTGCTCGATTATGGAGACTCTTTTTCATTATTTGGGGCTTCCGATTGGTGGAAATCCGGGTAGTAAAACAACATGGAGCTGTCTCACTTTGGCTATGCAAAATCGGACTCTATCTTGGGAGAATAAACTTCTATGTTTTGGAGGGAAGATCACTATGCTAAAGAGTGTACTTAGTAGTATGCCGGTGTACTACTTCTCTTTATATCGAGCTCCAAAATCTATCATTAAAGAAATGACTAGTCTATGCCGCTCCTTCTTATGGAAATCAAGCCATGCTGCCACCCGATCTATTCCTTGGATAAGTTGGGAGGCGATGTGTCGGAGTCGGCAGGTGGGAGGTCTAGGTTTTCGCGACTTAGATTCTTTCAACTATGCATTATTGGCAAAATGGGGATGGCGACTTAAAGTGGAAGAAGGGCGGCAATGGCATGACGTGCTTATTTCCAAATACTTCAGGACCCGATCACCTGACAGTGATTGGGCAGAATTACCTCATACCCGTAACTCATCGAGGTGGTAGAAAGACCTCCGACAAATTATCTGTAAGAAGGGAGGTTGGTTCTTGACTTCTTTGGAGCGTTGTATGAGAGATGGTACAAGAATGCGATTCTGGGAGGATGACTGGCTTGGTACTGGTCGGTTATCGGTACGTGATGCATGCATTTACATTAAGGCTGCTGGCAGAGGATGTCTCGTGGTAGATAAGTGGCGATGGGAGGATTCTATTTGGCGTTCATTATGGAGTTGGAGGAGACCTTTTAGCCGTAGGGAGAAGAGCTCGTTCGTGAATGGGAGAGACAACTCGGTGATCTCTTCCCTCGAGAGGGTGCGAATACCTGGAAATGGAATGCCTCTGCAAACGGTGAGTACACTGTTCATAGTGGATATTAGGCTTTTCATTCAAGACGGGAGACTATGTTGCCTCCATAGCCGGAACTTGCAGAGGTGTGGGGAAAGAGGTCACCCTATCGAGTTATGGCTTTCAGCTAAAGGATATAGCAGGCTCGCATTGCGACAATTAATAATCTTCTTACTCAGAGTATTACTATTCCGTTACATATGCAACAGTGTAGGTTATGTGGGGAGATCAGGAGAGTGTTTCGCACTTATTTTTGTCGTGTAAAATAACTTATGATGTGTGGTCGATGATGTACCAATGGATGGGCTTTATTTATGTGGGCCACGCCTTCCCAGTGGCACACATTCAGGCCCATATGGGTATGGCACCATCGACAAGGGGTCGAGAATTATGGCGCACTTTATGGCATAGTGTCATATGGAACATCTGGCGGATCCGTAATGATATTCGATTTTAGGAGGGAATATTGGTGTTTGACAAGCTCGTGGAGTCTATCGAAGTGCAAGTCTGGATTTGGTTCACATCTTTTGAGAAACTGACAATTGTAGCAACTATGGCAGAATGGGTGTCAAATCCGAGGCTATGTGTAAGCTCTTTTTTCCCTCCTTGATAATATTGCATATTTGATAAGAGGCGATTACACCATGTAAGAGGAAATAATCGTTGCCAATAGTGTGTACGTACATTCTGATGTCAATTTAATTTTTATTATTCACCCAAAAAAAAGGTGAAATTGTATTCAAATGAAAAAAAATTATTACAATTCTTTTTTTTACATCTTTACCCCATGACAAAAATTATTTACAAGGAAAGCCAATGGCGGAATCATCCGTTCACTAATAGCTTTGTAGAAGTGGCTTATCTAGGGAAACAAGGCTATGGTGGCAACGAGTCGTATGATAGGTTATTCCCGGAGTTAGCCAATCTGCATATTCGAAAAAATCAAACCAATCAGAAATGGCTCAAATTTTGTAGGGCTGGGACACTGTTTGATCCCGAGGGTTGGCAAGAGCTAGAGTATGAGTTGAGAAGAGTACCATAAGATTAAAGTAAGCTCGATGAGGAATGGAAAAGTCCTATTGTGGGAAGAAGAGGGGACTGGGTTAGAAGCACTGCTGAATACAGACAAGGAGTGTATAAGCCAATGTTTATTTGACCTATCTTCATGGGAGAATCATCGGGTGATAACAACTAGACAAGTTTGTATAAAAGTATTTGAACTACCATTAGATACGAGGACAAAGG
>JAOWBN010177750.1:0-17557 GCA_028565015.1 Pinguicula moranensis
AAGAAGTTACACCAAAGAAGCAACTTCTCACGCTGGAAAACAAAGTCAAACATCATACCAGCATCAAAGAAGAAGATTGTGATAAGATTGCAGATTTGTAATCATCAATGTAATGGCTATAAAAAAACACAAGTAGTAGATGTAAGAATTCAAGCCCTTCAATGGAGAATTCATCTTTTCGCACCATCATCTCCAACAAAGGCTAAATATGAACAAATGCACACAAGCACACCACTAAATAAAAGCTTTGTACACTGCTTGATGCACGTTGTCATGGTATCGGAGCTCGTCTTCGAAGCTTCAAAGTGCACTCCGATGTCTCTGCTCAATCCTCCGCTGCTCCTTCCACTCATCCTCTAATCAACCTTCCTCTCTGTGTCATACATGGCTCCTACTGCCCCATCTGACTTTCCCTTAACCTACTCTGAATTTTCCTACCTTGTAACAGCTAAGCTCACTCCACAAAATTTTCTATTTTGGCGGACCCAAGTCCGATCTCTGCTACAACACATTTCTGATGACTCTTGGTTTTCTTTGCAATCGTGCTGATACATCATTGTTCATATTTATTCGAGACAGGGCAACCATCTATCTCCTGATCTATGTTGATAATATCATTCTCATTGGGATCGATGCTTCTCTGTTGGATCATCTTATCAGTCGTCTACATTCCGAGTTTGCCCTTAAAGATCTTGGATCCCTGACTTATTTTCTTGGCATCGAGGCTACTTCTCTTGAGCATGGCCTCTTTCTTAGTCAGATGAAATATGCTCGTGACATTCTCGGCAGGGCTCAGCTTCTTAACAGTCGACCTGTCACTGCTCTCATGGTTGTTTCTCAGTATCTCTCTTCTGCAGGTGAACCACTTCTTGATCACACTTTATATCGCTCTCTTGTTGGTGCTCTGCAGTATCTTACCATTACACGGCCTGACTTGACTTATGTTGTAAATTTCGTGAGTCAATATATGTATGCTCCTACTAATCTTCATCTTCATGCTGTTAATAGGATTCTTCATTATGTTCGTGGAACATTGTCTATGGGTCTTCGGTTTGTTCCGTCTATGGTTCCTGGTTCAGTACTTGCCTACTCTGATGCTGATTGGGCCGGGTGTCCTGATACTCGCTGCTCTACCTCTGGCTATGCTATTTTTCTTGGTGATAATTTGGTCTCTTAGAGTGCCAAAAAGCAGCCTACTGTTTCTCGCTCTAGCTGTGAAGCTGAGTATCGTGCCCTTGCCACTGCTGCTGCTGAGGTCCTTTGGTTACGTCATCTGCCTAAAGGCGGGATATACTGGGTACGCTTGGTTTGGTTTGGTTATCTTCTCTCGGACCTTGGTATTTCCTTGCTTCGACCTCCAATTTTTCTGTGTGATAACAAGAGTGCTATTTTTTTGAGTACAAATCCTATTGTTCATAAGCAAGCCAAGCATGTGGAGCTCGACTACCACTTTATTCGTGAGCAAGTCCTTGTCGGTGCTCTTAGTACTCACTTTGTCTCCTCTCAGCATCAGATTGCTGATTTGTTCACCAAGAGTCTTCCCCATGAGTTCTTTGAATTTTTTCGATCCAAGCTTCAAGTGGTCTACAATCCCACCCTCAGCTTGCGTGTGTGTGTTAGCCTTATAAATGGCCCAATCTCCTCAACTCAACTTCCAAGCCCAGCCCAAGATGAAGAAGTGTCCAGAACTCTTGAAAAAATCAAAACCATATCCAACGGAAATCTTGGCTGGCTCCATGACAGTTTTAGAGTACCATCAAATCTTTCACCAACAAAACCACGCTTCCACTCTGCATCAGATGAAGCAAGATAGAAAACTAGCCAAAAACAAGAAGTTACACCAAAGAAGCAACTTCTCACGCTGGAAAACAAAGTCAAACATCATACCAGCATCAAAGAAGAAGATTGTGATAAGATTGCAGATTTGTAATCGTCAATGTAATGGCTATAAAAAAACACAAGTAGTAGATGTAAGAATTCAAGCCCTTCAATGAAGAATTCATCTTTTCTCACTATCATCTCCAACAAAGGCTAAATATTAACAAATGCACACAAGCACACCACTAAATAAAAGCTTCTTACACTGCTTAATGCACGTTGTCAGTTAGTACTCAATATTACAAGCAGCTTGCGGAATAAAAAGCAGGAGTACAAATAATCTATATCAAACTATCAACTATCATTTTGTAGAATATTCATTTCATTTAAAAGATTAAGGCACTATTTTCAATACTGTATGCTTTTTAAAAATGTTGGAATACAAAATAGTTAAAAATAATTAGTTTGAAATAGAGAAAGTTGAAGCAAAAGCATGAAAGTACTTTCACAATTTTTTTTCTTCTAAAAAGTTGGTTAAATCAGCTTCTCCAAACATAATCTAAAGAGAAGTTCAAAAAAAAATAAAAAATAATAATGCTTACAACATTGCTTTAAAATACATTCGTAGATGTTTTTTTTTTGGCAAGAGTTGATTTAATGCATCTACTTATAGTAATTTACAACTTAAAATTTAGTTTCATTTTAAAGTAGACAAGATAAACGTTTATTTATTTAGAATTAATTTTTATGTCAAATAAAATTATCTCAAACGACATGTTAATAAATGGATGGCTATTTCATCCCTCTCGTGATCAATATTTCCACATTTTAGATTGATATAGGACAATTCAGTTTGGGGCTTTGAGCTTTCAATTCCTCCTGAGTGTCCTTATGGTATGATTGGTCAAGTGCAGGGAGCTTGGTATCCAGGAGTTGGCCGATCACCCTACTCTCTTTGCAGATATTTGTCCAGCCATCGGTAGACCTACCGCCTTTCATCCACAAACAGTAGATCATGGGTGAGCCATTTTAAGAGGCATTGGTTTCAGTGGATCTTGTGATATTCGACTTCGGAACTATGGCCTACATGGCAAGTTATCTATAAAGTCAGTATAAAATCTTCTCTGGCATGCTCATTATTCACCAAGTCCCTTCAAGGTGGCTTGGTATTTGGTCATTCCACCCAAGAATGAGGTTTTTACTGGGGGTTTGGCATAGCATCATTCCTACTGACTCTCTCATATAGCAGTTAGGTATTTCTCTTAGCATCCATGTGTTCTTTATGTTCTTATGGTGCAGAAGAGTCTCTCAAACATTTGTTTATGCGTTGTCCAACTGCGGCACACGTTTCTTAGTTTTTATTCTGTATGCTTGGTTGGCCCGTTCATTCTTGATACTCCTGCCATCTGATGCGTTATGTTGGGAGCGATGTGGGGCTGACTCTCAATTCTCTTTGCTCGTACATCTGCTACCTCCACTTATTTTTTGGGAGCTTGGATTGCTAAAAACATGGTTCCCTTCCAGAATGCCACTGCTGCCCCTATAGGTATTGTCTCGAACGTTCTGCAGTGACTTTGTGTTACATTGAAGTGCCCTGTATCAATTTTCTTTGAGCATCCCTCATCCAATTGGCTGAAATCCAATATTGATGGTTTAATCTCGGCAAACTCTAGTGATTGTTGCGGTATTCTCTGTGATTCTGATGGGCGTTATCTTTTGACTTTCAGTCAATATTTAGACAGGACATCTAGCACCATAACCGAGATATCAACATTCATCCATGGCTTTATCCTCTATTACTCACTCGACTTTAATTGTATCATCTTTTGGTTTGACTTGCTGTTGTTAGTGAATTGGTTTAATACAGTGGCATCTATTCCTTGGCAGTATCTGCCTCGATGGCATGATATCATCTCTTTGGAGATTTTTCTTTCCATGCAGGTTCCACACTCCTTTTGGGAGTCTTACTTTTGTGTTGAATGTCTGGCTAATCCTAAGGCAACTAGTTCTTCCACATTCTATGAGACTTCTAATGCCCTTCTCCATTTTATTGCTGTTGAGTTGTATGTTGATCATCTTTGGCTCCCCTGTCTTCACGGTGACTTTGTTGTAAAAACAAACAAACAAATAAATAAATGAATGGCTACAAGATGTATTATGGTCTCATTTACCTAATTAATTCATTTCATTGTTCAAGATAATATGCAGTTCTCATACAAATTAGTTTGAGCCAATACACAAGCAGAAAGTTTTCTCTTATTGAAAATCAGGCCCAATAGATACAAAAAGGCCCAATAGCAGAAGACAGGAACAAGAAGAATGTGATACCAAAACAAAGAAAAATTATAAACCATTGAGAAGAAGTGAAGAAGATCAGTTTTAGGGTTATTGACTTCTAGTTGTTTACAAATGTTCGGTCGACGAAGATTTCTTTCATTCCCATTGGTAATCGAGCAGTCAGTGTAAGTTCTACTTTTTCATGGTCCTGCAAATTATGTTTGGCTGGTCGTTTTTTGCAAGGTCTTCGATTCTGTTTTGTTGATGGAGGTAGGCTACTTTCTTTTACGTTTTAATGCTTTGAAGGATAATTAGTTATCATTGAACTATGATGATATAGTTTCAAGAAACTTCACATCATATTCATTATTTTTTTTAAAAAATTAAAATACTTCATATTAAAAGAGGTTACAATCTAGTTTGCTCGAACACTAGCTATTCTCTACTGTTCCTAGCTTCCATGTGGCCTAGGTTCCAAAACCTTCTAATAAATACAACCAGAGTCTGCCTAATTTCCCTAAAAAGCTAGCCAACGCATTCTAGCTAGTGAAACCCTAAGGAAGGTAGACCCCGCTTCTCCAGGCGCGTCATGTCTCTGACTGTTAGTTGCTTAATGCTTGTTCTTCCTTGAATTAGCTTGTGGCCTATAAATTACAGTTCCGCCTTCTACTTTGCCTGGGATTGTTCCATGTCCATCGGCTTCAACTATTTAGATTTGGCATGCTTTTGTTTGCTAGACTGTTAAGGCTTAGCTTATTTCCATTTTTTTTTATAGGTCACTATCAATTAGGGATGAATAACATTAATAACGGTAACGGAATGACCCCATCCGTTATCGTTACCGCTAAGATAACGGATGGAGGTTTCGGTTTCGTTACCGTTACCGCTATCCACTATTTTGTTACCGTTATTCTGCTATCTTAGCGGTAATAGTAGCGGAATTCCGCTAATTCTGCCAATTTTCCCATCAACAAATGTATTATGCATTTGTTGATATTTTCCAGCAATGAAAATGACCATCAATTAAGTCTTTCATATTATTGGCTATTACTGGATATAAATATGTAATCATTCAAAAACTATATAAATGATAAAGAAATAGGGTGATACAATACAATTCAAAATAATTCAAGATAATTCGGAGGCAGTAGTAGCAAGTAAACAAGGTAGTTGTACTAGACTACTAGGGTACAAATTGAGTGCATGCATAAATCTTTTAATTCTTATTCCAAACCCCAATGTGATGAGAATTTTAAGGGCAAGTTTTCAATTTGATTCTTGACATATTATTTTTAGGGTACAAAAAGAATATATATATGACAAAAATAGCAAAATTTTCGCTAAAAAATGGCCATAAACTGTTACCGTTACCGCTATGTTAGCGTTACAGAGAGGGAAATTTCATGCCGATCACAGTGACAATCTGAGATTTTGATTATCATAATTCAATTATTAACACGGAGTTAATAATTATTCTCATTAATTTTATTAGTTCGAAACATATTCTCTAATAAAATTAATTCTTAATTCACGTAATGAATATAAACATGCTTTAGAATTAATTGCATGTAGCAAATAAAATAATTCCTAATTCATGCATGATACAAATTAAATTGCACTAAGCAAAATAATTTTAATCCTTAATTATTCATACTAGAAATTTAGTTGCACAAAGCAAATAAATAATTTCTAATTCATACATAATTAAATACATTTAAGACATAAATGTTTATTTTGGGCCTCTATTTTAATTTTTAACAAATAAAAATTATTCTTTACCAAAGTCTTAACCAAATAAAACTCAATTTATTTTTAAGGACGTAATTGGGCTAAATCTGCCAATTAAATGGTCCAGCCCATAAGAAAGGACCAGACATCAAAATTGTCGGCCCAATTTGTCAAATAGGCCCATCTTCTTTAAAATGCGGCCCAAATTATTTTTTTCAATTTGTTTTGCCCAACCAAAACAAATTAACGGCCCAATTTTCTTTTGCTTGGACTGCTTAAAACCAGCCCAATCCCTTTAAAAAAATTAAGCCCATTTTTTTTAAGATATAAAAGGCTTAAAATCTTGCATCTCATCAATTGTCGGAATTTTTTTCCCCAGGAGGACGATTCTCTCTCGACTCTCGTCTCTCTGTTTCCGTGGAGGCGCGCCGTAGCGAATTTACTTGGCAAGGTGGCCGCCGTCCACGGATTTCATTTGTCCGGTGCCATCTACCACAAATCTCGTCGTTCCGACATTGTCGTCGCCCAAATGAGGTGGTAAGGACTCTCGCCGCCCCATTTCTTCACTCTTTTTGTCATCGGTCGCCTTTCACCGTCAAGAACGTGGTCATTCGACCGCGACGTTTCACAACGGTTTTGACTTCGATCAGCGGCGCGTGACGAACACGCTTCGCCACGAAGGCCAAAAAACGATGGATCTGACCTAGATCCGTAGATATAGGCAAAGAGTAATAGTTGGAGCGCGGCAACGTGCCGTTATGCGCAGACGGCGGTGGCGTGTGAAACACACGCGCCACCCCGCACACTCTGATGGGAATGCTGGCGGTGGTCCAACGGAGAAAACGGTCTGCGCAACATGCGCAACTTAAAAAATACACGGAATACGCCTTTCTGCCGCTGCACATTTATGAAACGCGCAATTACGGTGCGGTGCGTGAACAACTTGCGCCATAGTTGTGCTGCTCTGTCTCATGCACCGGCGCGTGACGGACACACGCCTCCGTGAGCGGCCGTCGGCGGCATCAGCAGCAGCAGGCGGTACTTTTCAAGCAGTTCGAAAATTGATTACGAAAATCAATATAAATAATACCGGAAATCAAACAAGATCCGGAATTATAACATATTTAATGTAATCGAACAAATCGAATATAATCTGATTCAGAACTTGCTCCGATACCACTATAATCCAATTATTAGAACGGATCTAATATTGAATTTAACGGTAACAAATCAAATACGATAAATAATACATGTTTGCCCGTAGTTGGATCGAGTGTCCAGATAACGAGTCTATCAGAGTCTTGTTAGGTTTCTACGAATAAAAAATCTTAGCCTCGTGGGTGGCTAGGCCGACAGAGAAAACCCGTATAGTCGTTCTATTCGTTATATCAAATGAATAAGCACGTAGCCTATTTATAGGAGCAGAAAATATTTGTTTATTCGTTACAAAAACGTTTATAACATTTCAGCACACTATTTTACTATTTGAGTATTGTGTACCTTTTGAAAAATGTCACAAAACGTACTAAATATTTTTGACATGTTTTCAATTATGTTTTCCAACACATCACTTGTGTGTTTTAGTTTAACATGCAAAAATGATAGTGGTTATAAGTTATGTGATCTTATGATGTTGATTAAGGATGTTTCTATGTTGTGACTTTGAATTCTTTTCGGTCAGTGATGCAATGAATTGGACTATTTCCTTTTGGGTTCTCATGCTTTGTTTTTCGTCGCTTTTCCAAAATTTCCAAAATGTCAACCAAGTGTTAAATTCTCCTTTCTTTTGTTTCGCATGTAGAAGTGTTTGATAAAAAGCCTGTGCAAATATTTAACATTTGCATAAAGAAAAATTAGAGATACTTTTCAATATGAAATTTGATAAAAACAACATATCGATCTGTAACGGATATTTTTAAACAAATGTGTACTACTATTATCTATGTTGAAGGTTCGTTAAAACTGTGTACGAACCGTTGTATTATTTGTTAAACCATATATTGTTTTTGGGATTATGCCATGAGTATTCCTCTCGTGTAATTTATCAAAAGTTGTTGTCCGCTCTTGATTAAGCCTCCAGACTAAATGCCTGGACGTGCCTCGAGGAGCTCTTGCACCAACTCTATGCTAGATCTTCAAATCCCTGCAATGAAAAACCTATAAATTGTGTCAGAACTATGTATGTTGTTTTCACAGTGTATACCTGCCGGTCCTTATCAGATTGCCATCTCTAGTTGTCTTGTTATTAATGTTTAATCTCTATACCTGTAATAAGAGTTTATAGAATTGGTATTAATAGCATTTCATATGTATGTAATGGTCTATGCCAATGCCATAACCACATGAGTTCCTCACTCTTCGGACATACTTTCTCGGCAACCGTTGCCTCTTTGTCTAAGGCTGCCTAAAACATCCGCTGAGCATCCCAGAGTAGTCTACATTGAGTGCTAGAATTTAGTATCATCTCCGTTTCCTATATACCTCTTCACACAACTATGAAACCAATAAGTGGAGCATACCGACTTGATTAGGTCCTTCCACAATCTGGATGACCTATTTGGAGCTGATATTGCAGTCCAATCCCTATTAATTCTTTCTGTTTGTAGATATAATGATTGAATGATCTTGCTGAGTAGACCTACTGGGTTAGTTATGATCTTCCAAAGCCATTTTCCTAGTAGGGTTGTATTGAATAGTTCAAGATTCTTTATACGAAGCCCCCTGCTAACATCTTGACATACAATCTCCCATTTGATCCAGTGTATAGTCTTTTTTCCAAAGGTGGAGCCTCCCCATAAGAGCCTCCATTGGAGAGGAAGATATTCTCAAAACGCTTAATTCATTTTGTTATTCTTTCATTTTTTGGTTGCCATGTTGCTTTTTTTTTCGGGGTTTGCACCTAGTGGCAGGCCAAGGTATACTTGAGGCAACTTGGCTATTAAGCAGTTTAGATTGTTAGCATAGTATTGTAATTCCAAGCAAGATATGTTTATTCCCATTAGGTAGCTTTTGGAAAAATTTACTTTTTGTCCTGATGACATTTCAAATAGTCCCAAGATGCCCTTCATGGTAAACACGCTTTCCTTATCCCCCTCACAGAAAAACAATTTGTCATCTGCATACTGAAGGTGAGATAGTGGTAATTTAAATTTCCATAGATGCACTGGTTTCCATTAACCGATATTGTTTGCTTTTTCAATCATCAGATGTAGCCCATCAATTGCAATAAAGAGTAAGAAGGGAGACAAAGGATCTCCCTGTCTTAGGCCTCTTTGCATTGGGAATTCTCCAGACGGACTACCATTCACCAGTACTGTGGTAGTAACTGTGGCGATGCATTCTAATATCCACTTTCGCAATTTCTCACAAAAGACGAAGTGTTCTAACATTCTTAATAGATATCCCCAGTCTACCTAGTCAAATGCTTTTTCAAAATTCACTTTGAAGAGTATCGCTTTATGGTTGCATCTCTTTGTCTAATCAATTATCTCATCGGCAATCACCACTCCATCCATGATTTTTCTGCCTTTAATGAATCCCATCTGGTAGTGAGAGATAATTTTGGACATTATCACCCTTAACCGGTTTGCGAGGATTTTTGGGAGCACTTTATATGCGCTTCCTACCAATGATATAGGTCGAAAGTGTTCAATTATCTCCGGACTGTTTATTTTTGGCGTGAGCACAATGTGTGTGAAATTAATTCCTTTTATTAATTTACCATTCTCATGAAATTATTGTATGAAATCGATAAAATATTTTTTTATCACTTCCCAGTGACGGTTTATAAATTAAAAGTTAAGTCCATCTGGCCCTGGGCTCTTTTTGGATGCACATGCCCAAATTGTTTCTTTAATCTCCTCCTCTAAAAACAGTTTTACTAGGCTTTCACTATCCTCCTCGTTTATCCTATTCGCAATATGTGTATCTAAATATATCATATCTTGATAATAAGTGGAGTAATATTTTTTTAAATTATTCCTTATTTTTCGTTAATGTTTTTCACCCATTTACCTTTTATGTTCAACCATCTTTGCTCATTTCCTTGTCGATTTTTTTTAATCCATGCATGGTAATATTTTGAGTTCTTGTCCCCCTCTTCGAGCCGAATTGCTCTTGATTTTTTGTATAATATTCTGTCTTGTTGATTAAGTAGGATTTGAAGTGTTTTTTTCTTTATGTTGTTCATGTTCTATTTCAGTTAGATTTTGGTTTATGCTTTATCTTCGTAATCACTTATTTCCTTTTGCTTAGCGTCTATGTTTTTTCCTACATGACCAAAGACCTCTTTTTTTCAATCCTCCAGGGTCTTCATCAAGTTCCTAACTTTTATGGTCAAATTATATCCACACATACCCTGGTGGTTATAATTTTCCCATGTTGTTTTAATTAATGTTTTAAATTCTTTATGTTACTTCCAGCAGTTCAACGTTCAAAATGGGGTGTATCCCCAATCTACACCTTCTTCCTTGAACATTATTGGCCGGTGGTCTGATTTTTGTTTTTGTAGTGCTATCTGATGTAGGTTCAGTCATATAGTCATCCACTATGGGAAGAGTAGAAATCTATCAAGACGACTAGCTAGGTATATCACTCATTTGAAGTGGCATATCTACTAGATTTGATTGCCTAGTAAACAAATCAAATTCTTTTATTTCACTTGTAGGACTATGTTAGCGGAATCGAAAAACCTATCCGCTACCGTTATCACTATTACTGCCCTTAACGGTAACGGTAACGGTAACGTTATTTCGCCAAATCCGCTTTTCGTTATCCACCCCTAATATCATTCCTTGAATCCGTGGCCTAGTGAACATGCACCTAACCCACAAACCCCTACATCCACCATAACATGAAGTGTATGCTACTTCTGTTTAGATCGTTATTCAAATTCTTCTTTGCTATTTTTTCAGGATTGGAGTTGTTTTTGGGAAAGTCATATTTGGACCCCCTCTTGATGAGTACTGGAAAAGAAGCTTCAAGAACAAGAAGCTAAAGAAAGAAAGATTCCAGCTCTAGTTAATGAGCTTGCTGGGGAGAAAAAACAAGGAACAAATAGAATTATGATATTATCACCACTCGGCAACCTTCTCATACTCTGTCCGTGAATTGTCCCAACTGATGGCACAACTTCAGGTACAATTCATGTTGAATCCAACTACATTCTGAATGTTAGATTTTATTCCTCTTTCTGTTAGTTGATTCATTTGAAGCTTAGAGTTCATTATAATTTTGTGATCGACACTCTGAGAAGATTAGTCATAATGCAGTGTGACGATGTGAGTATAATCCCCTGGTGGTTTTGGTACCTTTGAGAAAGCCATAAAATAAGAGAAATGAAGAAAGAAGAAGACAAAACAAAGCTGCCGATTTTCTACAAAATGAGGAGTGAGGATACAATTGTTCAATGCATTTATACTAATATATTTAACCTAATGGGCTAGACCCAACTACTTAAATTAAATAAGAATGTGGGCCTATCAATTAGGCCCAACAGGACGTATCAAGCCATATTCTGACAAAACGAGATCAAATTCTAACTGGAAGTTGGTATACGAGTTATTGAGACCAAATCGAGTATATGGGATGCTGCGCGTGTCATAGGTCATAGCCCCTCCTAGAAGATGCCAAGATAGTGTTCATTTATCTTATTATGTCTTTGAATTAAATTAGTTCATTAGTTGGTGAGAATTTTGAATTTTTATATTATTAGGTAATTTTCTACTTTTTAGGAAATAAATTAAGATGATCTTCGTACTTAGGTAAAATTCAATTTTAATAGGATTTAAATTAGGTAGAGCTCTAATAAAACTAGGAAATAGAATCTTAGTCTCTTTGTCTTTTGTAAACCTATTTCAACGCCTTAAACTCGTTATTTATTTGTAAGTATTTTTTGATTATTAATGTTATGAGCTTGAAAGAAATCTATTTATTTATTTGAATTCCTATTCTGAAGGGAATTAGATTATATGTTTTTTAGGATTCGCGTAAAGGTTGATTCTGTGATACTCGTATTTATTATTGAGTAGATCATCGGATAGTTATTAAATTGAACCTCTGGTTTATGTTGATTGCAAGCAAGTAGTTGGCTAAGGGTTAATGTTCTATATTTGATTGAGTTTCTACGGTATAATACATTTCATCCATCTTCATTTCTTTACTGTCATTATTATGATCGTATTTGCTTTAATTTCTTGCTTCATATTTTCCCATATATTTATGTGAGCTAGCGTGTCGCAAGAATAAGTTATCAACTCTATATTTATATTTTTCGTGCAAAAATTTACATCATTTGGTATCAAAATCAGGTTGGAATTATTCTTATTTAGAGATTCTTTTCATATATTTAGAATCCTAATCGTGTCTTGTTTTTCAGATCAGATTTCAAAAATTGGCCATTTCAATCCAAAAAGCTTGTCAGAAGTCTATCTTCAGGACTAATAAAAAAAAAGTCTATCTTCAGGTTTCATCTGCAATGACATAGGAATTTTATTTTTTGATTTCGTTTTCGTTTTTAGTTTTTTGAGTCCTTGTAGGGTTCTGTTCGACACAAGATTTTTATTTTAAAAAATTGAAAAAATTATTATCTTATTCAAAAAAATTAAAAAAAAATTGTTGGTCGAGAATCCCTTATTTCTTGCCCATAAGTGGAATTTGGATTTTTCTATGGGCTTTTGTAAACTTTGGAGTATTGAAGTCTTTCCTGATTTGTGTTCAACTGTTTGCTTCGAAATTCATCTTAGTTTTCATTGCACGTGAATTGGAATTTAAAAGAACCAAGATAGTGGTAACAGTAAGAGAACTCGTCTCCTCACTATAATCTAAATCTTTTTTTTGAGAGAAAGTGGGAAGACTGAATTTTGGAGGTGTATCTGAGGAAGTGAGCTTTTATAAAATCTATTTTTTAGTGTTTGTTTGATTGTTTATGGTGCAGACGGAGGCAAAGACAAAAAAAACGATGTAACTCACATACAGGATTATGGTAGTTTGATGTCCACCGTGATAGAGGATCACCTAACCATCATGGAGACTAACTTGGAGGACGTGCGACATAGTCTGATGTAGCTGCTAGATAGAATTCCCCCTCAATAGCCCATAAATCCAATACAACATAAGGAGGATCGAGATTTGTTGTGAAGCCTCAAGCCGACCATTCTGGAGTTTCACGGTAGACACGACCCTGAAGCTTTCTTGGCATGGCAGAAAAAAATGGAGCACATATTCAAGATTCATAACTTTTCAGAAATTATCAAGGTAAAATTGGCTATATCCGAGTTTAAAGATTATGCTTCTATTTGGTGGAGAAATTTTAAGAGGGAAATGGATCGATATATGGAAGCATTGATTAAGACGTGGGCAGCCCTTATGATTCATATGAGGAAAGCTTATATTCCTAGTTCCTATGTTCGTCTGTTAAAAGATTAGTTGCTAGTTCTACGCCAATGTAATCGTTCAATTGTTGGATATTATTATGAGAGGCTATCCTTGAAATTTAAGGGAGGAGTAGAAGAAGATGCTGAGACAACCAAGGGTAGATTCATCTAAGGCCTCAATCAGAATATTTGGCACAAATTGGAAAGGTACACACCGCACTATCATGATATTGAGTGATTAGTATCCTATGCAGAGACGATTGAGTAGCAATTTCGGGAATCAACTGCTAATCGCATAAAATTTATTGTTTCTACGAAAGGAGGAGTCAATCAATGGCCTAGAAAGGATCCTTTAGAATCTAATCAAAAGGTAAATTTTCAGAATTCAAACCGTAACCCACCTCGAAATAATTATCAGAATGTTACAACGGACTCACCCTCAGCCAAGAGGTCCAATCTTTCGGCTCCCGAAGGTTCTTGTTCAAAGATCAAATGTTGTAAGTGCCAAAGGTTTGGACATATGGTTGGCTTTTGTCCAAACAATTGTGTTATGCAGGTAACCGGTGGAGGAGATGTATATAGAGATGATGAGATTGAGGATTGTGTTCAAAGCATCCTTAGCCTAGCCGTGACTGACGAGATTGCGAACACCAACTTGGCCTATTCAAAAAGAGAGAAAGTTGTATCACCACAGGTTTCATTTCTTGTTGAGAAACCAAAAGAAAATTTGAGTTATCTAGCCAACATCGTGGTAGTCCCTATAACTAATTCTTCACTTGAGTAAAACTGGAAAAATGATCCAAGTTCTCTTTACCAAGCGAAGCCGCCCAAATTAGATCACCTTTTTCAGTTTGTACCAGGATCAACAAAGGGTTTGAATGCAGTGCCATCATGATAGGATTGGACATGAACTTTTCATGAAACATTTGATCTTGATAGTGCACCATTGATCATTGTGAGTGTGATTTCTGGTTCGAACAAGGAATAAGATAATTTTGAAGATGAACCACCTTTTAAGTTTGTAATCGCTTTGTGTCCTGTTTTGAGATGGTCCTTATGATTTATTGGAGAAGGTCAATCGCAAAGTCAAAATTCGAGTGCGAATTTTTTTCAAGGAATGGTTAAAATTGATACGATCTTCGATAGGAATTTCGATTTTGTTATTCGCTTATACAGAGTATTCTAATTCACATTAAGATATGGATTCGAGGACGAATTCTTCCTAGAATAGAGGGGATGATGTGAATGTTGGAGGTCCTAGACGGACGGATTTGGATTCTTGTACGATTTAAAGTAATTGTACCCTATGGTGTGAATTACAACAAAATGCAGCTTTGCGTTTTCTTCCAATCGGAACATAGTTGGATCGGTATGCAAATGTAAGTGGAGTCAGATAACTCATTGAACATCTTCTTGTACAAAGGATATTTGATTTGAAAGGTCTGATCGTGATATATGAATTTCG
The DNA here is from genome assembly GCA_028565015.1 of Pinguicula moranensis. Taxonomy (NCBI): domain Eukaryota; kingdom Viridiplantae; phylum Streptophyta; class Magnoliopsida; order Lamiales; family Lentibulariaceae; genus Pinguicula; species Pinguicula moranensis. The sequence continues at coordinate 14,662 of JAOWBN010177750.1, forward strand.
GAACAGACTGCTTTTGTTCATTCACGATTTGTTATTCGCAGTAGTGCGCAGTCTCGATATTATTAGCGATCGGAGATCTCAACGTGTTCCGATAGAGCTAAAATTGTACCTAGTGACAAGGACGTATCAAGACATATTATGACAAAAGGAGATCAAATTCTAACGCTCTTATTGTGGAATAATAATTTTGGAACATATTTTTCTCAAATTGAAAGTTGGCATGCGAGTTATTGAGACCAGATTGAGTATATGGGATGTTGCGTGTGTCGGAGGTTATGGCCCCTCTTAGAAGATGCCAAGATGGTGTTCATTTTTCATATTATGTCTTTTAATAAAATTAATTCATTAATTGGTGAGAATTTTGAATTTTTTTATGTAATTAGACAATTTCCTACTTATTAGGAATTAAATTAGGATGAATTTATTATGTAGGTAAGGTCCAATTTTAATAGGATGTTAATTAGATAGACCTCTAATAAAACTAGGAAATAGAATCCTAATCTCGTTTTCTTTTGTAGGCCTATTTAAACGCCTCAATCTCATTATTTATGGGTAAGTATTTTTTGATTATTAATGTTATGAACTTGAAATAAATCTATTTGTTTATTCGAATTACTATTCTGAATAGAATTAGGTTGCATGTTTCTTAGGATTCGTGTAAAGTTCTTATCATGGAAAAGATCATCAAGTAGTTATTAAATTGAACCTTTGGTTTATGCTGATTACTAGCATAGTAGTTGACTGGGATTAATATTTCATGTTTGATTGAGTTTCTACGGTATAATACGTTTCTTCCATCTTCATTTCTTTTTCTTCATTATTCTGATCGTATTTGCTTTAATTTCGTGCTTACGTTTTTCTGTATATTTACGTGAGTCAGTATGTCTCAAGAATAAGTTCCCAACTCTATGTTTATATTTCGCTTGCGAAATAGTTCTGTCGTCATTGGATACCTAACAAATTGATTCACCAATTCTGGGTCGATGTCATGTAAAATCCAAGAACAAATACTAGGATCTTTTTGCTCCCAAGTTGGAAATTCTGGATTGCCTGCCGTAGGGTTGGAGGGTACTCCGATGATACGCTAAAGTCGCCCCCTCCCCCAATGGCTATCCGCATGAGGTAGGACCATTTGGAGTAGTTGTCGTTGTTCAATTTTGTGGTGATGGTAATGGGTGAGGAATTTCCGGTGGGTGGATGATATGAATCTTTGCCGAACTTGTGGCAAGACTCCACAACTATTTCGATACTTTAAGAAAAGACATGGACGAATTTGTTGTTTCCAACGCCTGAAGAACACCTTGTATCCAGCCAACGAAAGTCACAATTTTTGTAGGAACGAAGACGCCACAAAACGAACCCCTGAAGGTATTAAATTATCAACCAAGAATCAAAAAATAAGTCCCAAAAGAATAAGATGCCACTTAACTAAAAAAGAGAAAAACTAAATCGAAGAAAGTTTAAAACAAAAAAAGAATACTAATCTCACAAAACTCAATGTCTCCAATACAAAGGATGTCAATGCCTTTATATAGGCATAGATAATCCTAGAATTTAGCAAAAATTCGTGCAAAATTAATAAGGAAATTTTAAAGTAACTAGGAAAGTAATCTATGCTAAAATTTGGACCAAATACATGCCCTAGGCTAAGAAGGAAGTTAGGACATGATTTTCCTTTTATTTTTGGACACCAAAACGTGTCTTGGACCTTCCTTATGAGTCTTGGTCTAGTAAGAAAGCTTCTTTATTGGACAAAGGATTTTTAGTTGTGAAGGGAGCATATTTCCCTAGGTAAGGAGACAAAATCCCTAAAAAGTAAGAACTTTCCTTTTTGCTATTTTTCTCTTTTCTCCTTCTCTTTCCTCCACGTGTTTAAGTCTTTCTCCATGATGGTTTGGGCCTTGGACTTCCCATTTTGGGCTAGATATCGAACCTTAATGGGCCGGGTCTTCTCAATTGGACCGTGGGGCCCATTTGACATTTTTGGGCCGTGGGATCAGAAATTTTAAATATCATATTTTCAGCCCACATTTCTTTGAGCTTTCCATTTATGGCCTCCTTGAATTACTTAGACTTCACCCTTGTGATAGGCCCATTGGACATAATAAGTGGATCATGTTGTTTGGCGGGCTTCATGGTCTTCACAAATTCATTTCCACCTTCATTGGACATCGTGGGCTAGTCCTTTCCATCCTTGGGGTCGTGGCCCTCTTGTTTGGGTTTGGGTGCACTTAGCTTGCATCAGTCTCCCCTTCTTGAAAATGATTGGTCTTCAAATCTTAACCTGCATCAAATAGAAGTTCATCAGTACCACACAAACTCTTGTGATCACCATACTTACCTTGTGGGTCAAGCTTGGAATATGTGTCTCTCCAATGTAGAACACTTGAACGCCATTTAGCGTGATGCCAATGAAACATCATCCCATCTCTCATTTCAAACACTATCATATTGAATCCCATGTTGGGTTGACAAACCAAATGTAGCGCGCTACTTTTATTTATCATTGACCACTTCTCATGAAAGAGCTCTACCTTCCTTTTGCAGCCTAAGCTCACACGTACTCTCATAGATATATAAGTTAACTTCAATTCCAATAATGACTTAAATCCAGAAGTAAATTCAAATAATAACAACTTTGTTGCAATATGTAGCCCACAAGTAGTAGAAAATAATGAATATATTCTTACATTTTTCCATAAAGTATTCCAAATAATTCGAACAATGTGCTTGTTTCCAAGCAATAATCCATGGTATGTCATGCAATCCAATTTCATTAAAGAACAATTCAAACATGCATGACTTAACCAACAAATATCAAATGATAAGTAATGCAATGATCATGCAAGACCTCTAGAGTTATTCCAATGACATCCCCATCATAAACTCTTCTTAC
>JAOWBN010177761.1:0-17556 GCA_028565015.1 Pinguicula moranensis
ACAAATAACACTAATATAACTATGTATTTGGTCACGATCTGACCATATATCACTACATATAGAAACTTTATGATCTAGAGATGAAAAAAAAGTGGCACAACTTGCCTTTTCTTTTATTAAACTTTTTTCAACATCACTAATGTGTGATTTACATGAAACTTTAGAAAATGCAGGTTGTAAACACGTACACACATAAGTTTCTAAATTTTAACTTTATGCGAAACTAAATGGAAGAGATTCTAAACAGATTAGGTCTCCTAGACCATCCATATTTCTAGTTGGATTATACCGAAATAATTGAGTGCTAGAAGATGTACCTCCGGATCCGGTTCCAGCACCGGATCCACTTGCGTTTGCGAAAGAACCCCAAGAACTAGATAGTTGGGTTTGTGTAGGATCGAGACCAACATCTTATGGGTGTTTCGTTAATACATGCCTCGAAAACGAGCCATAACCCCCACCCATAATATAAATAAATAAAAATTTAAAAAATTAGAATTTTAAAAAAAAGTTCTACATAGAAAATCGAAAATAAAATTTTACTTAAAAAAACATACGTTTTTGTGTTGAAAGGCTTTTGGACATAATTGACACTTCACCAAAAAATAGTCTACCCCCCTCTCTCGATTTGGAAGTTTATCGAAAAATTTAATAAAAATTCTAGAGTTACTTACGTTTTGAGGAGGAGCTTGCTCATTAGTTTGTGGAGCCATCGGAGGCGGATGATGAGTTTGAGGATAAGTGGGTGGTTGTACACGTCTACTACGTGCCGTTGTAGACGATGGTGTTATCGCCTCCTCCGCCTTCAAACCCGGTGGTGTGCTCGAACCAACCAAATCAAAACCCATCTTGAGCAAATTATCGAAATCAAGATCAGCATCGAAATCATGTGAAGAAGTAAAAATTCTCTTCGAGATTAGTGGAGTTTAAAACGAATAGAACACGAAAATTGCGAAAGAAAATGAACTAAAATGAAATTGCGAGAGAGAGTGCTTGTAAGACTAGAAAATAAGAGAATGGCTAAGTTTTGTGTGTAAAACAAATAAACCCGGACATGTCTGTTTATAGCTGTAGAATCTGAATTTGATTTTTTTTTTTTAATTTTTTTTAAAGTTTTTCAAATTTCATTCCGACCCTGCGGGTCACATTTTTGCGACCCGAGCACGGTCTGTTGGTATGTCGGGTTGCGACCCGGCGTGCTTTTTCTGAGCTAGGTCGTGCTGGGTCCGGGCCATGGGCCGTTTTACCCATGTCTACCATCAACCCATATCTTGATACTCATTGTAAACATGATGTAACCTTGTCGGAATTTGATACGTATATAAATTATACATACATGTGCCGAGATGATATGATTTATAAACCTAACAAACTTGTGACTAAACCCAATACCAATATTGGTGATTCAAGAAGGATCGAAATTTAAAAACGTTGTTAAGCACTTGGCCAGTCACCTATAATGAGGTGGGAACCAAGCCTCTGTATGTTTCAGAATAAAAGACGCCACTTGATGAGCTAGAAGAAGAACTTGTTTCAACTAGATCAAGAAGATAAGTTTGTTTCGAAGCCACTACAACTCGAAACAAAGTAATAGAGAAATCAAAGAGAAATCTTATAAAAGATTAGGAGAACTCAATGTCTTGCAAAACATCAAGCTTAATAAAAAACTAACTACTTATCTCTCGGCCAAGACCTCCCTTTTATAGGGAATGAGTCTCATGATTTATTAAATGAAATACATGCATGTGATTATGACAATTGTTGGCTATGTCTTTTGAAGAACAAGTTCGACCACCCTTCCCTTGTTTTGGAGAATTCTTTTTTCCTTCATTCTTGTCTTTCGGACTTTTGTGCCACATTTAGATTCCACTTTGAGCGTACATTTGTGAAGTTGTAGATACATGGCCATGTTCTTCTCATTTCTCATGATGGCTTTCATGACGTGGCTTTGGTCTTTAAATATTGGCATGCATGGAACTTACTAGATTTCCGATTCTCAATCGTGCATGGCTTTCATGATGTGGCTTTGCATTTGCTCCCTTTGTCCGTGACTTCAATTTGTTTCATGCATGATTTCGCATGCATCTCAATTGGACCAAAAATGCCACTCACGTGCATGGCTTTCGTGACTTTAATTTGGTCCATGCAGGGTTTCACATGCATCTTCAATCCTTGGTTGTTTGGATGGTCCATGCATGGGTTTCGTGACTTCAATTATACCAAAACATGAGGGATTAAATGGGCTCGGGTGCCCGTGCATTTGGGTTGTCAATCCTTGGTTGTTTGAAGCCCACAGTTCTTGTATTAATCCCCCAAGTCCATCTTTGAATTGTCCGGCTCGTGTCCTAGTGATGGGTCCATTCGGTAGCTTTAGAGAATCCCTCGTCGCCTCGAGTTGATCGTTTGCTCTTTGGGTGGAATCATAGGTCGCCTGGCTTGTCTTGGCTCCTCAGAGGCGTAGCATGGAATGACGTAGGTTCTTCACCACACGACACTTGATTTCCTTCTTTGATCGATCCCTCGAGCGATTTGTTCCTAACACATTAGTCCAAGGGTCTCGTGTCATTCCATCCTTGTGGTGTTCATCTTGGTTCATGTCATAGGTATCCTGGATCACATCACAAGACAAACATCAATTGACTAATGTGAATACTTAGCCAAAATTAATTTTGACTATAAATTATGTATATGTGTAATACAACACCATTCCCACACTAACATTTTGGTAATAAAATCATTAAAACAAGTCTTTTAGAAAGTATGGATGATAGTTGTATATTATCAGACACGTTTGACCCTCCCTAGTTGATTTTTTGGTAACTGGAGATCACTTAGATCTGTTAGAACGAATCTAACGAATAAATTAAATACGACAACAAATTTGTACCTCTAATGTGAAAGCGTATAGAATCATAATCTTCTGGCTGATTATATCACGAACACAAACCAAGAGTCTACTAAAGTCTCCTTGTATATCACAAACACAAACCAGAAGTATACCAGAGTCTTCTTGCAATCCACGTACTCAAATCTTTGACTTTATAGATAATAAGGTACCAATTCGAGAGATAAATTGTATATTTCTTTCTGGGTCTCAACACGTGAGAATAAGAATTGTGTGTGTTGAATAGGGCTATGATACGTCCTATTTATAGGGAAAGATTAGAGTCCAACCCTAATTATGGTGGTAGAATCTTACCATAATAAGGACTCTCAATATTAGGTAATTAATAAATAATTATCCTAATTAATTCAATTAGAAACCATATTTTGTCTAACAGCTCTCACTCGGCTACATAAGCCATACTACAAAATACAATTTTTAAAATCTACCGACACTTCATATGAGAAATGAGTCGTACAACCATAAAATAACTAGTAGTATCATATTAAATCATCATCCAACTAACATGACACTTACGAAGTGACGATACCCCAAATTCTCTTCGCATCACCGATAGCTACGTATTCCTTTAAGCTATTCAATATTTGATTACATACTTAATAAAATTGCCATGACAAATATGGTGAAGCTAAACAGATTATTCCATAGACATTGATGACCATCGGTATCAACTCGACTGTTTTCCTAGCATGGCTCACTGGACTATATAGATCCTAGCCCTTGAATGACATACTAAAGTAGCATCATCAAGCCTCAACTTCAAGCCATAGCTCTAAGTTAAAGAGTAACGTCTAGGTGGACAAACGTATGTCCGTGTGATCACACAATGACAATCAGGAGATTCTTTTGTCATTTTCACAACGGTCATTTTGTTGCATACACAGTATGATATATGTGTCATGGCATGAATCTCACTTAGACGTCACTTACTTATGTCATGCGAATCGTAGCATTTGATAAATACACTTAGTCTTTATCAACTACATTCGACTTTCAAGCTTTAATATATGTTACAAAAACATGTCCTTATCATTTATATGATTCAAACCCTACATAATCTTAGACTCATGGAATGTGCTCTAAACACATCTCTAAGAATGAGTTTGATCATCGAAACATCGATCATCTTGTCGGTAGGAATATATTCGATACTTATATTCACTTTGTTGACAGTATCTCGAACAAAGTGATAGCGTCTTTGAATGTGCTTTATCGTTCTATGGAATTTTGGATCCCTTGCAAATTGAATTGCTGCAATATTGTCACAGTTCATCTCTACAGGTTCATCGGGCCTCGGAATCAAATCGAGGTACTATAGAAAAAGCTTCTAACCAAAAGTGCCTCTTTCACGGCTATGCTGCCCGCGCCATATTCTACTTTCATAGTTGACAATTCGATGCAGTCTTACTTCTTGTTGCATCAAGATATAGCTCATCCACCAAGGATGAAGGCATATCCATAGGTTGACTTGGGCTTGTCTTAATCGCCTCCCCAATCAGTATCCGTAAATTCTTTAGATGCAAGTCTCCCTCTTGATAGTATAGGACTAGATCAGTCATTCCACGAAGGTAACGAAAGATTCTCTTGACTGCTTACCAAAGAGCAGGCCCCGGGTTGATTTGGCTATGGCTCACCAACCAACCGTGAAGCAAATGTCCAGATGTGTACATAACATGGCGTACATCAGACTCCCCATGACACTTGCATTGGGAACAATGCTCATTTCTTCCTTTTCCTTATCTGTTTTCGAACATTGATCAAGGTTTAGTGCCAAACCCTAATCAACAAGAGTGTCAACGGGTTCGGAGTAGTGCATCCTGAACCATTCTAAGATTTTGTTTATGTATGCTTATTGGGACATACCCAGCATTCTCTTAGAACGATTTTTGCAGATCTCCACACCTAGGACATACGTAGCTTCACCCATATCCTTCATGTCGAAGATAGAGGATAGCCACTGCTTAGTGGCATTGATCGTTTTCATGTTGTTTCCAGCCAATAGTATGTAATCGACATATATAAGAGAAATATGATTCCTTCATTTGTCTTTAAGACATACACGCAGTGGTCTTCATCTATCATGATAAAACCAAACGAAGTAATGGCTTCATGAAATCGAAAGTACCACAATCTGGAAGATTATTTAAGATCATATATGGATCTTTTAAGACGACATACCTTGTCATCTTGTCCCACTGAAATGAACCCAACAGGTTGGTCCATGTAGATCTCTTCCTCAAGTGTTCAATTAAAGAATGTAGTCTTTACATCCATTTGGAATAGCTCAAAATCCAAATGGGCAACCAGGGCCAAAAGTAGGTGAATAGAAGCAATTCTCACCACAGCAGAAAATGTCTCTTAATAGTCTATACCCTCGATTTAGATAAAACCTTTTGCCACGAGTTAGGCTTTGAACTTTTCAATTGATCCATCCGTACCACGCTTAACCTTGAATAACCACTTGCATCCAATCGGTTTTCAGCGATGTGGTAGATAAGCAAGTTCCAAAATCTTGTTTGTTTTCTTAGATGAGGGTTTTCTTCCACTAACCCCTTAGCTTGTGGGATTGAAGGTGTGTGAAGGTGATCTCCCACTTACCCTCTATTTCGTGAGGCTTGAAGTCCTATCGTCATGGCCAAAATTTTGAGAACTAATCTTGTTCCAACACATGAAAGATTAAGGACTTGCCTCTCTTTCATGTTGGCCCTCGTTTGACAAATTTCCACCTTGAATAGGTAGGATGGTTGCACTATTCTGGATGGTTTAGTGAAACATACTCTCCCCCACACCAAGAGATAGTGGTAGGTCACGTTGTAACTCATACAACTAACCGTCCTATTTTATATCGCTGATAGTTGGGAACTGATCCACTAGAAATTTGACATTGCGACTGTCTATTTCAGTCATGTCCCCATTCAGGTGTTTGCCAAATATCGCATATCCTTTTGAATGTTCGGGATAGTGAATGAGCACCCTCTTGGTTGCTCTTGGACCAAGTTTGCCATGTCGATGGATTGGATTATGCAAATCGCCTGCCAAACCCCATGGTTGCATGTGGTCCAATATTGGCTTCTTTCCATTCTATAACTCATATGGAGTGGTGGACACACTCTTACTTGGTACTCGATTGAGGATGTATGTTGCCCTGAGCAATAATTCTCCCCCAAAGTGAATAGATAGGTTGGCTTGTGCCATCATTGACCTAACCATGTCAAGTAGGGTGCCATTCCTACATTCCGCAACACCATTTTTGCTGCGAGGTATGAAGTATGGTAAGTTGTCTTACTATGCCATTTTCATCACAATACCCTATGAACATATCAGAAAGGTATTCGTGATCGTGGTCGGTCCAAAAAATCTTAACTTTTCAGTCTCTACTTCTTCTATGTATCGTTTGAATACATCAAGTGTGTCGTGATGATGAGACAAATGATACTTACCTGAAATTTAGGTTTTTTCCGAGTTCATTGACAGGACATGCTTTCACTTGGTATGTCAACCTTCTACCCAACTCGATTTTACCTTGGAAGGAACATGCAGTTCCAGTCCTATTTCTCGAGTGGCTTCCGCTCCTCTCTTCTCTAAAGCACCCCTTGCTTGCTAGCTCAAGAGAGGGATTCATTCCCGATTAAGAGCTCCTGCCCAAGCTGCTGCTTCTTCCTTGTCCTCTATCCGGTCATGAGCCATTACTCCTATGGCTCATTCCCTCGTTCTCCAGTAGCTGCTTATCTTTCTGAATTCAAGGAAAGAATAGATACACATGTCCGAGACGCGAGTAGTCGTCTATGAAGGTGATAAAATAAGAAGTCTCATGGCGTGCTTTCACGCTCATGGGTCCGCAAATGTCGTAATGGATTTAATCCGATGGATTTGAGGCTCGAGAAGCCTTACTGAAAGGCTTATTGCTAGCTTTGCCAGCTAAGTAAGGTTCACACACAGACAACTTAGGTGGGTTTAAGAGACCGCACTTAGCAAATCAGTTTAACCTATTTTGTCCACTGTAACCAAGTCTAGCATGCCATTTAACAGATTCAAGAACGCAAATACCATGTTTGTATGAGCCGTGACCAAACACATCGTCACCGTACTCAGTGTCTAATCCTCTAGGATGAAAATTAAACAAAAAACTCAATTTTAGCAAAGCAACGATAGAAACTAAACAACAGCGGACTCCTGGAACATAGATAGTGTTGTGTAATAACAGTGTGTTCACGCTGTGAAGCTGGAGTTTGCAGGTGCCAATACCGATGGCATCCTCTTCACTATCGTTCCCCACAACGTGAAACTTTTCAAATCCAGTACGATCATTCACTACGTATTGACTTGCTCGTGAATCAACAATCCATTTAGGAAAGGAATTAGCAACTAATGCATGGGACCAAATGCATACTTTGGGGTTTTGGGGAGGGTAAGGTATCTTTTAGGCTCGGAACAGTCCCAAGAGTAGTGATCTTTTTTTCGCAGTTATAACACTTCACATATGCCATATTCTTTGGGCTACTAGATTTTGGTTGTTTAGAATTTTTTTCTTTTGGGCGGGTTTTTGAGGTTTCTTCGCTGGCTTGCTAAACTTCATGTTCCTTTTAGGGTTTCCCCTGTGAGTAGCAAAACCTTTGGCAGAGGATGCAGAAGCTCACAAGGTTTTGTCCTCAAGGTTGAGATGCTTAGCTATATCAGCAAAAGTCTTGATGTTCACGCATAAAACATTAGAGTTTTAAAGGAAGTCCATCGTCAGGTAATGAATGGATCACATTGTTGACCTGTTCGTACTCAGAAATTTTGATTCCGCCAGCCTTGAGATCGCGCAGCATGGTAATCATAACGCGGAGGTATTTAAGTACGAGTTGACTGGAATCAATTTTGTACTGCAACCAATTCAGATGCAAGGTGCGGAGCCTTGCAGTTGAAGTTTAGTCGTATGCCAATTTGAGTTTGTACCACATGGACTTGGCCGTGGGCTCCGCATTGTACAGGCCAATCAGGTCATCGTGCATGCAATACAACATAGCATAGCCACCACTGCGATCCTTCTTGGCCCATGCAGCGTAGGTACCTAGCGTGTTTGCGGATTCATTCAAGGTTATGTACTCTAGAATGTCTTTCTCGTGCAGGAGATATTGAATTTTCCGATCAGATGTCGTAGTTTAATCTAGTTAACTAATTGCCGGAAGGGAGTTCGACTATCATACTAGGGGGTATCATTTCTACAAGTATATTTTAAGAAGGACGTTAAGCACAGTTTTAAAATTAAATTTTCATTTCGATTATGTAATACGTTTGAAAATTTCGCTAGGCTCATAATCATCACTTCCTACATAACCAAAAACTTCTAAGAAAATCTAACTTTCACGTATTGAAACAAATTCATCGAAAAAAACACAGAATAGCATATACAGCCAAACGGATTGGCACATGTAATTGTTAATTGTAACAATTCAATGGTTATTGTTGTAGAGCATTTTTAATTTGTTTTAGCCAAAAAATTGGCACATAGAACATTTTTAACAATTCAGTTTTCTTTTAACATAGTTAAAAAGAATTTTTTTTGAATCTATCAAAAAATCTTAAATTGATCAGAATTTGATTCTTAACCGATTCGGCAACCATCCAGGTAACTGGTCGGGACTCAAGGTCCAAATCGGGGACCAGCATCCTAGATAGTGCTGTCATTTCCCGTGAAGAGCTCAGATTTCTAGTAGGGTCACAAAGGTCCCTCTTAAAAATCAGCCCTAGACAACCCTCACAAGCACGGCTAACGTGGATTTCTTTTGATTTCAAAATTTATGGTAATTTGATTACCAAATTAAAATTATTAACACATAATTAATAATTACTTATTAATTTTTTGTTCATAAACTAATCCTAAAAAAAATAACACAACATAAAGCATGCTAATTTCACAACACAGTCAATAATACATGCTCGAAATTAAAGAACGTATCTTGAAATTAATTCCTAATCATGTATACTAAGAATTAAAAAATTTAATTGGACTTGGCAAATAAAATAAATAATACTTAATCAAGTATGTTAAGAATTAAAATTTAATTGCATGTAGTGTCATAAATTAATTTCACACATGAAAAACAACTAACTATAATTAATAAACAATTAATTTTTCTTAAATTAATATCATATCCTAATCAAATTTGTATCATAATCACATAGATTATGATATTTCCTAATCGATAGCACATTGCATATTAGGATAATTCCTAATCAGAGTTGTATCCTAATCATATAGATTGGGATAATTATTATGTATATGTTAACAAATAACATAGATTTGGTGATAATCATACAATCATTACGTAAGAAACATTTGAAAAAAAAATCAGATTTAAGAAATATTAATGTAATTCATACGAGAACGTATTTATGATTATTAACAATCAGTACGAGAAAAAAAAATTCATGTGAAATTCATGTGAATAATTAACGTAACGTAATGAATTCACGTAACAAAACATCAAATACAATTTGTTTCTATCGAATTCGATAGAAATGAATTCGAAAGAAAAACGATAGAAACAAATTCTTACGAATTCAATAGAAACGAATTCTGACGAATTTATGAATTTCTTACGAATAATCGTTCGAGCATAATTAGATCTGAAACATGACTCTGATACCATTGTAGACCACTTAGATCTATTAGAACGGATCTAACGAATAAATTAAATACGACAACAAATTTATACCTCTAATGCGGAAACGTATAAAACTATAATCTTCCGGCTGATTATGTCACAAACCAGGAGTTTATTAGAGTCTCCTTGTATATCACAAACACAAACCAGGAGTCTACCAGAGTCTACTTGTAATCCACGTACTCAAATCGCCGACTTCACATATGATAAGGCAATAATTCTAGAGATAAGCTGTATATTTCTTTTTGGGTCTCAACATGAGAATAAGAAGTGTGTGTGTTGAATATCTGATACTTCCAATTTATAGGGAAAGATTAGAGTCCAATTCTAATTGTGTTGGTAGAATCCTACCATAATAAGGACTTTCAGTATTAGGTAATTAATAAATAGTTACCCTAATTAATTCAATTAGCCTAAAAACATATTTTGTCTAATAGTAACAAAGTATTACCATAAAGACATGCTTGGCAACACAACTTGCTTAGAAAGTGCACAGATTCTTGTCTCATCGCAGAAACTTTATACATTCAAAGGTCACAGAGATTACTTGCATGTATATTGACCAGAATTGCCATTTCTAAACAAAAATTGGTAGGTCTAGCTTAGTATAAAAATACATCAATGAAAAAAGAGCATAGAACAAGTTCAAATATTTTGTCGATAGCACAGAAAAAAATGGCAGGAAAATGGATTAAACACTAAGAGATACATGATCGGTATTAGGACAAGTATCGCATATGGATTGTAAACACAAGTTTGTACTTACATATAAAAAAGATAAAGTGTTACGATCTAACACATCGGTACTAAGGTTTTAAGAGTAACCCGCATTCATTTTATATATTGATTCACGTAAGCATACTCCCCTACATGCCTGAGATCATTGGGCCGGGTCTACTAAATCTTCTTATGGCATTAGAGCTGATATGGCTTAACCGTCCAGTAAATATCCATGAGCCTCTGAAACCCACAATTGCACAAGCCCGAATATATAAAAAAAATTAATAATGAACCCATCAACAGTAAGTGTTGATTGTGAGGTACACGCCTACACTATAAAAAGCAAGTCTCAATACGGCATGCCCAGTTAGATTTGGGGGGTGTTAGGATAAGTATCCCACATACAAACACAAGTTTATACATATATATAATAATCACACCGGCATCGCCTCATCGGCGATGCAGCGGGTGCTCCCCTGCCGTTAGACTCTGGACAGCCTATGGATCACGATAAAGAAAAGCAGGTTATGTCATCGGCAGAACCCGGAAACTCCGGTACGCGCACGGCACCGGTGGGGTCGACTGAACTGACCAGGCAATAGGCCACTACAACTGGATTGACTCAGTAAACTAAGCAGATGCCAATGGGAATCGACCCTTCTGCAGCGCCCTGGAACATGAAACAGAAAGGTATCAAAGCTCTTCGGCAAGGACTTTGGACCTGGATTGAGCCCGCTAAGGCTAGGGCGGAGGGAGTCTCTTTCTTCTTCACGGGTTTCCCGAGGGAATGGTTGGAGCCAAAAATGATGATGGCCTTCGAAGGTCTTGGCAGGGTTAGCAGGGTCTATGTCCCAAAGAAGGTAGACAAGAAAGGAGGAAGGTTCAGTTTCGTGCACTTTGACCAAGTTGATAGCGTCGGGCGGCTGCTGAGCGAGTTGAATTCAATTCTTCTTGGAGAATCGTTGCTGAGAGCAAACATAGTCCATTATACAAAGCCAGGTGTGCCACTCCCTCGGCAAGGCATGGAACAGAGGAGGGCCGAGGACCCGATGCTTCCTGATCCAATGCCGGTAATCAAAGACTTGTCGTTTGATCCGATGAAGGAAGAACTTGATTGGTTAAGCCGGTGCCTGGTGGACCGAATGATTGGCACGCTACGGGAGAATGCGCAGAACGCAATCAGGAAATGCTCTAGGCTGGAGTGGGTTATAGTATCTCTTCTCCTAGGGGGGAAAGTGCTGATTCGGATGGACTCAGTTGTGGCGTTAGACATCTTCTTGCAGGAGGGCTAAAGGTGGAGTGAGCTGGGTATATCGGATGTTTGCACATGGTTGTCGTATGCAGTGCCGCACCCCAATGATGCATGGTTCACGCTTGTTGGAGCACCGGTGATGTGTTGGTCGAGAGATTCTTCTAGGTCATTATGGACGGGTTTGGGAAATTGATCCGGATTGAGGATCGAGAATCGGATTTTGAGGACTTTGTTATGGATAAGGTTCTGGTGCAAAAGAACAGCCTCAGTCAGCCGGCTCCTTGGTTCAACGTTATGGTCCAAGGTCAGATCTTCCCTATCCAAGTGAAGGAAGAGCCGAAACGGTGGAGGATGTCGGTGCGCCAGCAGCCGGTGGTGGTGGAACAATCAGTGCGGGAGCGGAAACTGGATCCGGTCATATGGTCAATGCTAGGCCAGGTGGGCCATAGAGGACATAAAGCCAGGTCGGTGCCTCAACGGGCGTCAAGCCCCCTGAGGCCAACTCATTCTGTTTCTTTGGAAGGTCCGAGAAGCCCACGTGACGCTGGCCCGCTGGGTCAATCAGGACAGAAAGACTTTCTAGAGGGGCCTCTCGGCCGTACAAAGTTGTAGCCAAAATGCGACCCAATTGATGCAGCGGGCACCGGGCACTTAGGGCAGCTTACTGTTGATGAATGTGACGCAGATCGGCCTTCGAGGGTGCCATCTGGTATAGCTGTGGAAAGCGAGCCTCAAACCCCTTCGAGTAGCTCCTTCCCTGAAAACTTCCGAGATTGCTCTAATGGTCTGTCTATAGTCCTACCCGTGGAGCGGGGGTTAGATGGGGATGCGCCTGCTGGTTGCAGTAGTGGCTCAGTCTGCCGACGCTTCGGCAGACGCTGCGAGGTACAACATAGGAAGCGTTACAAGTCAAAGAAGGACACGGAGACAGAGGCTCTTAGACTGGAGTCTTGGTCCTTGGGTGGGCTAGTCCAAGGCCAGTTAGCGGCTGAGAATTTGGAACAAATGTGCAAAGAGATGGGCTTGCAGCACCTCACCGAAATCCTCCAAGCGGAGGATTAATCTGGCAAGTTATGGACAGATGACGCCACAACTGGGGCCATGGAGCAAAGCCTTTCTGATGATTGTACTCAGGGGAGGGCGCCTAGGGGAGAGCTCAGGTGCTACGACTCTACCCCAGCCTCTCAAGAACAACCTCTGGGAAAGGATATCAGGTCTCTCCTAAAGCAAGACGAAAGTCCAGCTGGAGGTAGGGGTCTGTAAACTACCTAGTCTAAGCCCCCCTTAGCTTGTATCGTGACTTCCAGGCAGTATAATGTCAGACCAGTTACTCTTTTGGAATAGCAGGGGACTCAGAAGAGCTAGGCAATATCTGCGCAGGTGGATACCGCGGTCCTCAGTTAGTTTGTTTGCTCTTGCAGAACCGTTTAACCCAGCCTCTAGGATGGGCCAGCTTGCCAGTCAGTTGCAGCTCCCTCACTCTTGCTCTAATGAGGCCGAAGGGGGAAAGCTATGGCTCTTTTGGAAAAATGATGTGGTTTTTCAGGTTCTAAGTCAGCATGAACAAGCTATCTCCGGGGTTTGGCACTATGGTGGTAAGGCAATTCAGATCACTTTCGTGTATGGTAATTGTAATCCGGATGAGAGAAGGGCACTCTGGTGCTATCTAGAAAGTGTGCAGCCTGCCAGCATGCCCTGGGCTGTGGGTGGGGATTTTAATGCCATCCGGTCTAATCAGGAAAGAAGGGGAGGAGGGCAACATCCTACTCGGCCTATGGATGAGTTTAACTCTTGTGTTTACGCTTGCGCCTTGGTGGATCTCAAGCTAAGTCGTGAAGGGATGTCATGGTGAAACGACCAGGCGGAAAGAGCCGCGCCTGGGCCAAACTGGATAGGGTACTCGTGAACCCTGCCTTCCTTGATTGGAAGGCGCGTAGCATCTACAGTCTGTTGCCCCACAAATCCTCTGACCACAGTCCAGTACTACTATAATTCGAAGAGTAAGCTGAGTCGTATGGTATGAAACACTTTAAGTACTTGAACATGTGGTCGAGACATAATGTGTACCTCCCTCTGGTGGCTTCAGTTTGGCAGAGTTGTGGCGGCCACGCTGGCCTTAGTTCTTTAGGACACAAGTTGAAGCAGATGAGGCATGCTTTCAGAGTGTGGAACAGAGAGGTTTATGGTAGGGTGGATCTTCAAATAAAGTCCTTATAGACCCAACTAGAAGACCTGGAACTGGAGTTTCATGGAACCCACTCGGATACGCTGGAATCCCAGTATGTTGATAAAAAGGTTGAGCTGCAGGAGTTGGAGGAGAAAGAATACAACAGGCTTGAACGGATGGCACATAAGAAATGGATGCTTGGCAAAGATAGGAATACGAAGGTCTTTCATGCGGCCATGAGAGTCAAGCAGAACAAGTCTGGTAATCATAGGATCACCTTATCTGATGGCTCGGTACTTGAAGGGGTAAAGGTGGTTCATGAGGCTGCTGCTGCACATTTTGAATAGATTATGACTGCTGCACATTTTGAGAATATTATGATTGCTGCACATTTTGAGAATATTATGACTGCTGCAATCCCAGTAACTACGTGCAGCTCAGATGAGCTATCCGCTCTCTTTGTCCACAAAATTTCTCATATGGAGAATTTGACCCTAAGGGTTGTGCCTGCAGAAATGAAGATCAAACAGGCGCTCTGGTCCATCCCTAGTAATAGTGCCCCTGGCCCCGATAGATTTGGTGTTGATTTCTTCAAGCAAACCTGGCACATCACAGGTAGGGACCTTTTAGCCACAGTCAGAGAAGTCTTTGCCGGAAAACCTTTGCCTAGAATGTTCTCCTCCAGCTTTATCAGCCTGATTCCGAAGGTGGCCTCCCCAACATCCTTTGGGGACTTTAAACCTATCAGTCTCTGCACGGTGGTCCACAAAGTTTTCTCGAAGGTTGTAGCTGCAAGGCTGAAGGCTCACATGCCATCACTTGTCTCAGAGGAGCAAGGAGCCTTTGTTCAAGAGATAACTATCTTTGAGAACATTCTGCTTGCACAGGAGCTAGTTCACCTCCTCAACATGAAGCAGACAGGTGGGAATGTGCTAAAGAAGCTAGACATGTCCAAAGCCTATGATAGGGTAAGCTGGACTTTCCTCGAAGCAGTACTAACAGGCAAAGGGTTTGTCTTAGATTCTGTGGCTTTGGTGATGAGATGTGTGAAGGGAGCTTGCTTTTCTATCGAGCTAAATGACGTGGCAGTGGGTTTCTTTGAGGCTGCTCAAGGGCTTCGTCAAGGGGATCCGCTAGCTCCTTATCTCTTTGTCTTAGTCCAAGACTGCCTCTCCCGACTGCTGCACAGAGAGCATGGTGCAGGAAGAATTGGGCGATTCTATCATCCTATAGGGGCCAAAACCATCACTCACCTCATGTATGCGATGACCTTCTGATATTCTCAAGGGGTGACACTAGATCAATTAGGAATATTGTGACCCTGCTGGAAACTTATTGTGGCTGGCCAGGTTAGTTGCTATGCAAAGGCAAGTCAGCCATGTGTCTCTCATCCAAGATTCCACTGGCAAGGAAGAGGGCACTGCTACAACTCTCAGGAGTCAGGGAAGGAAATTTCCCAATGTTCTACTTAGGTGCTCCCATCTGCCTTAGCCGATTGACTAGAGAAATATTTGATCCCCTCTGGTCAAGATAAAGAAGAAGGTAGCATGGTGGAAGGGGAGGCTGATGTCACAAGGGGGCAGGCTGACCTTGATCAAATATGTGATGTCCAGTATTCCCATGCACATCATGGTTGTGCTTAAGCTACCATCCTACATCCTGAAGGAAATCAGAAGGATTCTCGCTCAATTTCTTTGGGGTGAATGGGAAGGCAGGCCCAAGGCACACTGGAGGAACTGGGACAGGATCTGTAAACCTGTTCAGGAAGGTGGTCTGGGGGTCAAGGACATAGCAGAGGTGCACAAGTCCCTAGGCATGAAGGTATGCTTTAAATTGCTTACAGAAGACCGTCTCTGGACACGGTTTATCAGAGCAAAGCTCTTCAGGAATAAGCACATGATGGAGAGGCAGGTAGTTGTTAGAGATAACAGGTTTTGGAGGTATGATGCGACCATGAGATAGGAGGTTCTAGACCACATCAAGATAGTCCTGAGAGGGGGCAATTCAGCTTTCTGGTTTGACAAGTGGTTGGAGTCTAGAATCTTATCTAGTAGAGTGCAGCAGGTGCTAGACAAGGCTGCCACAGTGACCGAGTTTGCAGAAGGAGGCCGATGGATGGAACCAGAGCTCTTGGCTTCTGTTGGTCCGGCTATCCTAGAAGAGATCAAAGGGATTAAGGCTTCAAGTTCCAATGGAGGCAGAGATCTGCTGGTATGGACTCCAACAGTGGATGGCAGATTCTCTCTAAAGACTGCGTGGGAAGCTATCCGTGACAAGAATGACACACTTCCAGTCTGGAAATTTCTATGGAGTAAGGCCTTGCTACCAAAAGTCTCCCTTTGTTCATGGAGAGCTTGGTTCAGTTGCCTCCCAACGGATGACAACCTGATTAAAAGGGGTGTAAATCTTGCATCTGCCTGTGATTGCTGCTCGGTTAGACAGCAGGAAACACTTGACCATATCCTGGCTAGCAGTCCACTTGCAGAATTACTGTGGTCTAGAGTGCAGTCCTTGCTAAACTGTTCCATGTCTCGGCCGGGCTCTTGGAAGGCACGGTTGATCCAATGGTCCTTTGTAGCAGGGTGGGCGTCTATCCAGGGATTCGTTGTAGAAGTCATTCCTTCTTTACTAACCTGGTCTTTGTGGAAACGCAGGTGTATGGCGCGGCATGAGGGGATACAACTTGCATGTGATGCAGTATGGAGAGAGGTAATGTGTTCAATAGCTATTTTAGCTAATTCTACTGAAAGGAGGCTTCTTGTACAGGTTTATGATGTCCATATTCTGCAAAGACTCGACCTAAAAGTCCGGTGGAGAGTGAAGAACCGAAGTTGCGTTGTCTCCTGGCAGAAGCCTCTACCTGGCTGGTTCAAACTTAATACAGATGGCAGCAGTTTTGGCAACCCAGGGCCCTCTGGCGGAGGTGGTGTCATTCAGGACCATCATGGCTGCCTGAGAGCTGCCTTCTCCGTTCATCTAGGCATCGCCTCCAACAATGAAGCTGAACTGCGGGCAGCAACAGCTGGGCTCAGGATCTGTCAGCAGCAAGGTTGGCATGATGTCCTCCTCGAAACTAACTCCCTCCTCCTTCATAACTGGATTCAGTCGGGACAATGCCGCGTATGGAAACTCCTTGATGCTTGGGAGGTATTCCTTGAAGCTAGGCAGGGAATTCGTATTCAAGTCAAACACCAGTTCCGGGAAGGCAATTGTGTGGCTAACATCATGGCAAAGCTAGGGGCTGCCGGATCCACCAGCAAGCTATGGCGCATCACAGACTTACCTAGAGAATTCAGGGGCTGCATTCGAATAGAAAAGGCGGGACTTCCATACATTCGGCTACGATGAACTATTCTGCAAATGGAGCTAAGTTTAGCCTCATATAGAGGCTTTTGCAGATGCGTAAGGCTGCCGGGCTGATTTGCTGGCATTGGCTTTTAGGCAGTGTATTTGCCAATTGTAACAGCTCTGACTGGAGGTTTATTTAATGCAATCAAACTTTATTTAAAAAAGATGTCATTACAAAGGAGGCACATGATACCAGAAGGACGGGAAGTCAGCTGCCCTATGTGTAACTCAGGTCAGGAAACTGCTTATCACATATTTAGCACATGCTCAGTAACCTTGTCTATTTTGCAGGTAATGCAAGGATGGTTATTTCAACAAATGATGGATAACCACACTGATTAGTTACCCCCAACACCTACACTAAAAGAGTACCTAGAAGCTAAACCAACAAGGATCAATAGTAGCGCTTGGAAATCCATCTGGATAACCATGATCTGGAAAATCTGGAAGACAAGAAATAAATCACTTTGAAGGACTAGAAATCAATATACATAACATACTACAAGTGATACAG
>JAOWBN010177772.1:0-17555 GCA_028565015.1 Pinguicula moranensis
CTGTGTGTATAGTAAACGTGGAATTATACTCCAATTCCATCACAATGACACATAATTCCGTCTAGTAAACGGGGCCTTATGGTATTATCTAGTCAATTTTTGGAATTAGTCCTGAATTTAGTCTTTTGGTAATTATCTAATTAATTTTCAATTCACATATGGATTGGGACCACTCTGATGCCTCTTTGTTGCCTCATTTGTAGATCACTGGTCGTCCCTGATGAGGTGGGTGCATTCACACGGCCAGAGCCACCTAAAAGGCGAAAGCTTAGTAATCCTTTGCCGATGTGAGAGAACTTCACAAGGATAGATGGTGGTGATCCTGAGGATTAGATGGGAAAGAGTAATTATTACCCCCAAAGAAATCGGCATCTGCCATAAGAACTACGAGATATCAAATATGATATCGCACCACAGGGGGTGTCATAGCTTTTGGAGCAGACAAGGAAGGATGGACCGAGACAACAGCTGCTTACGCATGATGCTATAGTTGTTGCTTCAACAAAAGTTTCATTAGTAGGAGAGTTGATGATGGCCAAGTATAATGAGAAAGCAATAAGACGGGCCATCACAAAGCATATAATATTGGATAAATTATCATTCATGATGGTTGAGAAGCCCGGGTTCAGACGTCTGATAAAAAAAACTAGAATCACGATTTCCTGGAATTTCCTTGAAGAAAGGTAAAACTGAAGGAGAAAATGCTTGATGATATGAATTCTTGCCAAACTTGTGACAAGACTTCACAACTAGATCGATATTTCAAGAAAGAAAAGAGACGAATTTGTTGTTTCTAAAGCCTGAAGAACACTTTGTGTCCAACCAACGAAAGTCATGATTTTTGTAAGAATAAAAGACGCAACAAACAACCCCCTGAAGGTATTGAATTACAAACCAATAATCGAATTATAAGTCCAAGAACACGATGCCACTTAACTCGAAAGAGAAAAGATAAATCGAAGAAGGTATAAAACAAAAAGAGAATACAAACTCTCATAAAACTCGAAAATTAATTGTGTATTACAATGAGAGTTTCGTCCCCTTTATATAGAGGTAGGGGAATGACTTTAGGTGTCGTGGAAAGCTTAGAAACGTTTCCTAATAGATACACAATAACCAAGTTTAGATAGGAACTAAGTAAGTAATAACCTAATCTAGTTGGACTTGGATAAGGAAGAAATCCTTTGGATATCTTTTTGGGAGGGAGTTTATTTATCCACCTTGATCCCGTCTCTCCATGACCAAGTCATGTTCACACCTTCTCCCCATTGATCCACACGTCTTTGACTAGTGTATCTTCAATTTGTTGGACGTCTTCCTCACTTGTTGGGCCATGACTTGGGCTTGATGTTGTGTCATGACTTGGATCTTGTTGATGGGCCGGGCTTTGTCAAATAGGCCATGGGTCCCACTTAGGGTAGGTGGGCTGTGGGTTTCATATTGGTCTTATTGAGTCCATGCTTCTTGGATTAACAAGTTTAAAGCCTCCTTGAACTTCTTGGCCCTTAGGCGTGTGATTGGGCCATTTGGTAGCATTAATGGATCACGACTCTCTTGCTCCTTCATACCATCCTTACTCTTAAATGGGATTTACTTGGATGCCCCCGTCGCTTGATGGGTTGGGTGCAACTTTTGTTGCATCATTTTCTCCTTCTTGAAAAGGATTTGTCCTCAAATAATTACCTACATCAAACAGAAGTAGGTCAGCAACATTCAAAGTAGCACTAACATTGTACTCACCAGGTAGATCCAGTTTGTATGCATTGTCATGGATCTTGGCTATCACTTGAAATGGTCCATCTCCTATGGGCATGAGTTTTGATTATCACTTTTCTGAAAACCTTTCCTTCCTCAGATACAACTATACCCAATCACCTAGTTTGAATGTCACTTTCTTTCGGCCCTTGTTGGCCTATTTGGCGTATTGGGATGTTTTATTCTTAATATTGGCTCATGCTTTCTCATAGATATTCTTCACAAATTCAGCCTTCGTCTTTTCATATAAATTCAATCTTTCACTCAAAGGTAAAAGAGTTAAATCAACAGGAGATAAATGATTGAAACCGTAAACGATGTTCAAAAGGTGAATATTGTATAGCTGAATGATAACCCTATGATATGCAAATTCAACATGTGGCAAACATTTTTCTCAAATTTTCATGTTTTTAGATATCAATGCACACAGCAACGTTCCTAAGGTCCTATTGACGACTTCAGTTTGACTATCAGTGTGGGGGATGACAGGTAGTTGAAAACAATAACTTAGTCCCTAACTTAGTCCACAAAGTCTTCTAAAGTAACTCAAACATTTTGCATCCCTGTCAGAAACAATAGTCCTAGGCACACCATGCAATCTAACAACTTCTATAAATAATAAATAAGCATCATCAGTTTTGAAACAAGGTATAAAATGAGCCATTTTTGAAAACCTATCAACAACTACAAAAATAAAATCTCTCACATTCTTAGACCTTGGTAACCCCATAACAAAGTCCATTGAGATATGGATCCATGGTTCATGAAGAATAGGTAAGAGGGTGTACAATCCCTGGGGTTCAATCTAGATTTAGCTAATTTACAAGTCATACATCTAATGCATAAACGAATAACATCATGCTTCATATTAGGTCAATAAAAGTTATCTTGCATAACATTAATCCCAAAGTCCATTAATCCCCCACCATGAGCTTCTTTAACAAGTAGCTCTCGAGTAAAACACATAGGCATGCATAATCTATTCTCACGAAAAAGAAACCCATCATGCCTACAGAATTTCTCAAAACCAACCTTTTCACACGTCATGTAAACTTTTCCAAAATCATGCTCATGCTCATACAAATCCTTAATGTGCTCAAAACCAAGTAGATTCGTTTCTAACATGGAAACAAGAACATACCTATGAGAAAGGGCATCAACAACCACATTCTCCTTACCTTTTTTGTATTTGATTAAATAGGGGAAAGTCTCTATGAACTAGACCCACTTGGCATGTCTCTTGTTAAGCTTTTGTTGGCCGTTGAGGTGCTTCAAGGACTAATGGTCCATATGGATCGCAAATCCTTTAGGCCATTGGCAGTGCTGCCAGTTCTTCGAAGCTCTAACCATTGCATACATCTCCTTATCATAAGTTGGGTAGTTCAATGTAGCTCCACTCAACTTTTCACTAAAGTATGCTATAGGACGGCCTTCTTGTAGCAATAAAATACCAATACCTACACCAGAAATATCGCTTCAATCTCAAATGTTTTGACAAAATTAGGCAAAGAAAGTAAATGAGTTTGATATAACTTCCCCTTTATAAGCTAAAATGCCTTATCTTGATCATCCCCTACTTCAAGGGTACTTTTTTTTTCACCATCATGAGGGGTGCGGCCAAGCTATTGAAATCGTACACGAACCACTGATAAAAACTTGCTAGACCGTGGAAACTCCTCACATGATTCACATTTTTGGGTGTTGGCCATTCCTTGATCGCCTTCACCTTTTCTCAATCCACTTTAATGTCATTCTTGTTAACAACAAAACCAACCAAGAAACACAAGCTTGCTCGTGCCAAAAGTGCACTTCTTAAGGTTAGCATAAAGCTTTTCTTTATGAAGAACTTCTAATACATTCTTAATATGCACAACATGTTCATCTAGATGCTTGGAATAAATTAGTATATCATTAAATTAAACAACTACAAATTTACCAAGAAAGGCTCGCAAAACATGATTCATAAGTCTCATGAATGTACTAAGGGCAATAGTCATTCCAAAAGGCATAACTAATAATTCATACAATCCATATTTAGTCTTAAAAACACGTTTTCATTCATCACCTTCTTTCATGCGTATTTGATGATAACCACTTCTCAAATCAATCTTAAAAAATATACATGCTCCATGCAACTCATCAAGCATATCATCTAACCTTGGTATAGGATGACGATACTTTACCGTGATGTTGTTGATTGCTTTGCAATCAATGCACATCTTCCGAATTTCATCCTTCTTTGGTACAGTAGCACGGGTACATCGCATGGACTCATACTCTTAGGGGAGTGTCCCTTGGCTAGTAGCTTGTCCACTTGCCTCTACAACTCCTTGGTCTTTCCAGGGCTACTTCTGTATGCTAGTCTAATTGGAATGATAGCTCCGGGCACAAAGTCTATCGAATGTTCAATGCTACGGATAGGCGGTAGACTGTGGGGTAGCTCCTCGGGCATCACATCTTCGAATTCTTGCAAAAGAGAGACAATTTTGCTTGGCATAGTACCAGCCAGTTCATTAGTAGTAATTAGGATTTCCTTGTACAAAAGTACAATCATAGAAGCACAAGAATGTAAAGCACTCTTAATCTCACTATCTCCATGGGGCTTCTTATTTGATCACTTTCATAGACGACTACTCTCATTTTGTACACATGCATTTGTTGCCTCATTGCCGCAAAGCACTTGATGTGTTCAAACGCTACGTAGCTAAAGTGGAGAACCAGTTGGAAAGAAGAGTTAATATTCTTCGGACCGATTGCGATCACGAATACCTTTATAATCTATTCAAAGGATATTGTGATGAAAATGATATAGTAAGACAACTTACCATTCCTTATACCCCACAGTAAAACGGTGTTGCGGAACGTAGAAATCACACACTGTTTGATATGGTTAGTTCTATGATGGTGCAAGCCAACCTATCCATTAACTTTTTGGGAGATGTGTTGTTCCCTGCAACATAGTTCCTCAATAGAGTACTAAGCAAGAATGTGCCCACTACTCTATATGAGTTATGGAATGAAAGAAAATCAATCTTGGACCATATGCGACCATGGGGTTCACTGGCTATATGCACAACCCAACCCATTAGTATGGAAAACATGGTCCAAGAGAAACTAAGAGGGTGTTTATTCGATACCCCGAACATTTAAAAGGATATGTAATGTTCGGTGAACACCTGAATGGTTGCATGACTGAAATCGACAGTCGCAATGTCGAATTCCTAGAGGATTAGTTCCCAATTATTGGAGAAATAAAACAGGATGGTCAGTATCTATAGGTGTGGGGGAGAGTATGTTTCACCAAACTATCCTGGATAGTGTAATCCCACCTATTCGAGGTGGAAACTTACCACATGATGGCCAACATGAAAGAGAGGTAAATCCTTCATACTTCATGCCTAACGAAAATGAGGGTCAACGTGAAAGAGAGGTAAGTCCTCAAAATTCATACCTAGAAATGAGGTATGTTCTCAAAATCTAGGCAATGACGATGCGATAACTAGCACCACAAACCAAAGGGCTTTTGGGAGCAGACTCCAAACCAGGCAAGTAGAAGACCCTGTTATCCGAAGGAGTGAACATAGAAGAATTCCTCGATGATACTTTTAGATCGAGGAAAACGTGTTCTTTTGTGCTCTTTTGGAAGTTGAAGAGCTCACCTCTTATAACGAGGCTATGGACTCACCCGATAGAGAAAAATGGCTAAGTGTCATGAAGGATGAAATGGACTCGATGCAAACAAACAAGGTTTGAAAACTTGTTGATCCACCACATTGCCGAAAATCGATTAGATGCAAATGGTATTCAAGGTTAAGCGTGGTGCAGATGGATCAATCAAAAAGTTCAAAGCTCGACTTGTGGAGAAAGGTTTTACCCAAACGGAGGGTATAGACTATGAAGAGACATTTTCTCTTGTGGCGAGGATTGCCTCTATTCGTCTACTTCTAGCCCTAGATTCCCATTTGGATATCAAACTATTTCAAATGGACATAAAGACTGTGTTCCTCAATGGAAGACTTGAGGAAGAGATCTACATGGATCAACCTTTTGGGTTTGTCTCAGCAGGTCTAAATGACAAGGTATGTCATCTTAAAAGATCTATAAATGGACTTAAACAGTCTTCCAGATTGTGGTACTTCAGGTTTCATGAGGCCATTACTTAATATGGCTTTACCATGATAGATGAAGATCACTGCGTGTATGTCCTAAAGATAAAGGGAGGAATCATGTTTCTCTCCTTATATGTCGATGACATACTACTAGCTGAAAACAACATGAAAATGATCAACACCACCAAACAATGGCTATCCTTCGTCTTCGAGATGAAGGATATGGGTAAAGTTAGGTATGTTCTAGGCGTAGAGATATACAAAAATTGTTCTAAGAGAATGTTGAGTTTATCCCAACAGGCATATATAAACAAAGAACAATTCAGGATGCATTATTCCAAACCCGTTGATACCCCTGTTGATAAGGGCCTGGCACTAAGTCTTAATCAGTGCCCAAAAACAAATAAAGAAAAGGAAGAAATGAGCGGTTTTCCCTATGCAAGCGCTATAGGGAGTTTGACGTACGTCATGTTATGTACACGGCCGGGCATCTGCTTCGTGGTAGGATTGGTAAGCCATTACCAAAGCAACTCCAGGCATGCTCATTGGCAAGCAGTCAAGAAGATTTTTCTTTACCTTCGTGGAACGGCCGATCTAGTTCTATATTATCAAGGGGGAGACCTGCGGCTGAGAGGATACACGGATGTTGATTGGGGAGGCGATTTGGATGAATCCAAGTCAATCTCAAGATATGCGTTCATCCTTGGTGGAAGAGCTATATCTAGGTGCAGCAAGAAGCAAGATTACATTGCTTTGTCAACTATGGAAGTAAAATATATCGTCTGCAGCATAGCAGTGCAAGCGGCACTTTGGCTAAGAAGTTTTCTACAGTACTTCGATTTGACACCGAGGCCCGATGAACCTGTAGAGCTGAGTTGCGACAACACAGCATCAATTCAATTTGCTAAAGATCCATAGTTTCATAGAAAGACAAAACACATCCAAAGAAGATATCAACATCAAGTATGTTTCTACTGACAAAATGATTGTCGATCCGATGACCAAACCCATTCATAGAGATGTGTTTTAGAGCTTATATCATGAGTCTAGGATCACGTAGGGTTTGATGACATCTTATAAATGATAAGGACATATTTTTGTAACAATTGATTATGAAATAAAATTTATGTTTCGTTCATTTGATCAATACTCTTGTGTATGCAATCAATTAATAAGGCACAATAAATGTCACAAAAGCGTAATGATTGGCCATATCACACGGGAAATCGCCATTATGCTCGTGTAGCATGAAGGATGAAACTGATAAATGTTCTGAACAATCGCTTCAGTAGGTCTGAAATGAGATTCTAACTTAATCGAATGTGAAATATCTGGGTTTTCACATTAAAGTTTTAAATCCGAGTGTAGATGATAAAGACTAAGTGTATTTATCAACGGTTGCGATTCGCATGGCATAAGTACGTGATATGCCCACCTAAGTGGGAGTCATGCCATGACACACATATCATACTACGTGTGCTACAGAACGACCTTGTGAAAATGACAAAAGAATCCCCTGATTTTCATTGTGTGATCATATGAACTTACGTTTGTTCACTTAGATATTACTCTTTGACTTAGAGCAATGGCTTGAAGTTGAGGCTTGATGATGCTACTTTGGTATGTCATCCGAGGGTTAGGATCTATATAGTCCGGCGAATCATGCTACAAAAATAGTTGAGTCGATATGGATGGTTATTAGTGTCTAACTTCACCATATTTTCCATGGCGGTTACGTTAAGTATGTAACCAAATATTGTATAGCTTAAAGAGATATGTAACTATAAGTGATGTGAAGAGGATTTGGGGTATCGTCGCTTTGAAAGTGTCATGTTAGTTAGCTGATTAATTAATATGACACTACTAGTTATTTTATGGTTGCACGACTCATTTCTCGTATGAAACGTTGGGAGATTTTGAAAACTGTATTTTGTAATACGACTTATATAGCCGAGTGGAAGCTGTTAGACAAAATATGTAATATGTCTTAACTAAATTAATCATGGTAATTATCCGTTAATCACATAATATTAATAATTGTAATTAGAGTAGGATTCTACTACTATAATTAGGTGTAATTATTTGTTGATTACCTAATATTGAGAATTCTAAGTAAAGTAGGATTCTACTACCCTAATTATATAATTATATGTTAATTACTAACCATAATCCCTCCCTATAAATATGGCGTTCAGTACGCCTATTTATACACTCCTAAGTTCTTATTCTCATGTGTTGAGACCCAGAAACATATTCCACTTTCTCTCAAGTTGCTGCCTTATCATCTGTGAAGGCAAAGATTTGAGTACGTGGATTAGAAGGAGACTCTGGTAGACTCCTAATCGTGTTCATGATATAATCAATCGGAATATTATGGTTCTATATGCTTCCGTATCAAAGGTATGATTCGTTGTATTTAGTTTAATTTTTAGATTCGTTCCAATTAGGTCTACACTAAGAAAAAAGACAAAGCAACATGAACAAGACGCTGCAGACTACAACATAGATCATATAGAATCTACAAAATAAACAAATCCACCAAATGTAATGCTTATTCATTTCTAGAAGCAAGTTGCCATAATCTACCAGTATATCCCTTGGCTTCCATTTTTATTATCCGAATGCTTTCTGGACGATCCGGCTCACATCCCTACTCATTTCAATGTCCATATCATAGTTCTTCTAGATTGTATCTTCCAAGCAATAAGACCTTCTTTATTGCTGAGAACAAATGTACATACACGTCACTTTATTCTTTTGAACTTGTGCACTTGATAATGTTTTTCGGTGTATCAAGGTTTAGCCATTAATAAACTGATTTTATGAGGGCAATGGACATCAAACATCTAACACAGCAGTTTGCTCGTCACCTGTAAATTTCCTGTGCAGTCTATATGTAGTTGTGTTTCTTCCTTGGGAGAGTCTAATTCGAGAAGACCCTTGACATTAATCCTTTGACGGTTCAAATTCAAAGTGCTGGAACAAATCATGTTAAAAGCAATCTTTAGAACTTAGGAAGTTATGCAGTTCAAGAATTAGGATAATCACGACACAAAAACCAGCTATGGTGGTACAAATTTTGCCATGTCTATGACTAACCGACAACTTTCCCTCGGACATCCTCAGTTACAGACACATTTGTCAATTGAGGCCAAGAGTCGAATTTGGAGCGGAAGTCCACTCTCTCAAACCCCTCAATCATGTGAGTTATACGAGATCTGTGTTATCAACACTAGGTAGCATGTCCTATAAGCGAGTGCCAAGTTATTTCCGAAATATAAAATTGTAAAATCCAAGAAAAAGCATTAAGACTTAAATTGTAATTTAGGAATGGTAAACTTGTTTATTAAATAAAAGTCCCGAGGCTTAAATATGTACAAAGTTCCTTAATTGTAATTTGCCCCTAATCTAGTTCATAAATACCAACACTCGCCTTCAATATGGGCGAAAAATATCAACTAAGCTTATCTTGTTACAAAGTGTTGTAAATAATAATAAAACTCGTACTTTATTAAGTATAACCTTTTGGAGTATATATAATACTACAAACCAAATGCTAACTGAATCTAATCATAAATTCTATAGAACTTTAATTAACTCTAACTCTATTAGATAAACAAACTACCACTATCATATAACTACTAAATAATCTATTAATTATAAAATACCAACACTCCCCCTCAAGATGAGCTTTACTAAGCCTATCTTGACATATAGTTCAGCAGCAGTCGATGGTCTCCCAGCAGTCAACGGTGGCTCATCCAATTCCTCCTTCCACTCTGGCTCATCCAATATCCGCAGATCTGGCCCATCCAGTTCCTCCTTCCACTCTATCGTCAACACACGGCTCTTCACCACTCTTGCCGACAAAGGGCTCTTCACCACTCTCACCGACACACGGCTCTTCACCTCCCAAGTCAACACATGGCTAATCACCTCCCTGGTGAACACTCTTCACTCCCCCCTGAGATGGAGTCTTACTCTCTTCACACCTCAGTCGCATTGACGCTCCCAACTCGTTACTAGATACTCCTCTTACTGGCTCTTCCAACTCAGTCATCGATCTCCATCTTGCTGGCACCTCCAGCTCAGTCATCGATCTCCATCTTGTTGCCCCCTGGTTAAGTGCTAGACACCCTTTTGCTGGTCTCATAACAAAATATGTCAACTCTGACCAGCAGCAATCAAAAACTGAAAGGGTAAAAAACCTCCAACCTATGATAGCATAACAATAGTCAAACACCATGCTATCAATAACATCTTTAGAACTTGAACACGGGAATAACTCCAAGACAACTCGGTAGCAGTTTACAACCGTGCAGTCGATAACACCTCCAACAATCGAACCAAAAAATACCTGATGGTTTTTTAGGTATAATAAATTTATGCACAAAACTAAGTTAAATTACCTAGAAACACTCACTTTATTGCAAGCATACGGATGTAGTTGTATAAGTGATAATAGGGTCGAATCCCACAAGGAGTGGTTGGTGTTAAAAGTTGGTTCAAGTATGACTACCTAAACTAATATGCACACAATTAACACAAATGAACATAAAAAGATGAAACTTGTTTTTTTGTTTTAGATTTTGAATTTAAGAAGAAATTAATATAAATTAAAAATTACCAAATAACTTAAATACCACTGAAATTAACACTTGAGATCACGAGAAAATAAACAGGGATTAATGGATACTCCTAAGTATGACTAGGGTGACTTCAATTGCCTCAATTTATGCAAATTTATATGCCAATGTTAAACTGATTAGGGATGATACTTTTACGCTTTAGTTTCTTGTGTCTAGTACTCCTAGAATTATTGGTTAACTCCCTCTGTCGAGTTATACCTAGCCAAGTTTCAACTAACTCATCCATCTTCCTACACTTAATTTAAAAGTAAACAGGAGACTCATTCAAGTGCGTGTTCACATTAATAATTTAGTGCAATAAAATCCACTTTTAACTACCTTATGTCTAAGCATAGGTTTAAAGTTTTATTTGACAATTATCGCACAATATGACAATAAATAGTTAACCAATATTGTGTATTTTCACGTAATTTATGCGGCCCAAATAAATCACATGCATTTACTAATTTAATTTGTCAAATAGACTAATCACAAATAACCAAGACATGAAACTCACATTTATCTACAAAAAATCAGTCACCCATCTGTCAACTTAGTAGTATAAAAATAAATTAGTTATGCATATTTAATTCGGAACAACACCACATAAATTTAAACAATAAAAATATAATTAAAACTAAAGAGTTTAGATAACTCCCCTAAAGAAGCAATCCAATCCAAGCTTTAATTGACAATCTTTAGGTAGTGAAAATTGTTCCAAATCAATCATGCACTTCTCCTTCTTCAGAATTCTTCCGCCACGTCAACCCTCTTTCTCAATTCTTTCTCCTTTTTTTTCCTTTCTTTTTTTTTTCTTCTTTTTTTTTTCTTCTTTTTTTTTCTTCTACTTCTTTTGTTTCCATTCAACTTCACGTGAACTTCCCTGTCAATTCTTCTTCTCTCCCATTCTTCTTTTTTGTCTTTTTCTCCAAATTTCTTGTCATCAACTTCACGCCTAAAGTTCTCTCCTCCTTTTCTTCTCTACGGAATTTTGTTTTCTTATTCCGCGTTCTAGCCGTTGCTTCCTCAGAATTTTTTTCTTGAATTTTTTTGTTCGGCCGCATCCCAAAATGTTTCTTCTCGCGCGGCTCTATTTTCTCCGCCCAAAACTTCCAGTGGCTCACCTCCCAGATTTTATTCTGTGTGGTTGCCTTCTCCAATTCTCCTTTCCTTCTGTCTTTTTATTCTTCCTGCGTGGACCATTTCGTGCGGCTACATAATTGCTTCTGTCTGGCTGCGTCTTCTTTCCGTCAATTTCCTCTAGCGTGCGACTTCTTTTTCCTCTCAACTTTTTCGTGAACTCCTCTTCACTCGTTAGGCGTGACTTTTCTTGCTTCTTCTTTTTTTTGTTTTGTTCTCCACGATAACCTTTTTTTCTCTCTCAATGTTTTTCCTTCACGTGCGACACCCTTCTTCCTCTCCAAGTGGTTGCGTGGATTTTTTTTCCTCTTATTCTTTCTCTCTCTTTTTTTTTTCTTTTTTTTTCTGTGTAAATTTCTTTTTTCCCGTGAACTTTCGGCTGACCTCTTTGTTTCTCTCCAACTTTTATCCTGCCGTGTACTCTCCCAACAAAATTAGGTCTCCTCTTTTCCACCATTGGGATTCACGTTTTTTTCCTCTTGGGCCAATAAACATTGCCCATTTTAAATGATTGACCCAATTTTCAATGAATTCATCTAAAAATTTATAAAATAACTCAAGTGAAAAACATATTATTTTTCCAATAAAAATTATCAAAATGAGTCATATATAATTATAACAAGTGTAAAATCATAGTGAATAGTGTAAAATCATAGTGAATAAATAGGTATATTTGATTTTCATCAATACCTCAAAGACAGCACGACAATAGTTTAACATCATGCAGCCAATAATACCTCCAAGATAGCCTGGCAACAGTCCAATATCGTGCAATCGATAACACTTCCAAGACATGACTGCACGGTAGCAATACAACACCGTGCAATCGATATCACCTTTAACCATCAAAACAAAAACATCGCTTCCATATCCACTTATAAACAAAACATGTCCCTTCCTTCAACACAAGCACAATCAACTCTCAAATAACGCATAATTGGATCTCTTCCAAGTTTATGCGGTCATCATCAATCAATACCACAAACAACAATCAACAATCCAACCAAATAATCCAATTCATCCACTAAAACACAAATATCCATCAAACGACTCCAAATCAATGAAAATAGATATGACAGATGCGACGACCTATTCAAACAGAAGATTCTAATTTTTTTTGGCGGTGGTAGGTAGTGTTGCATGGACGATGGCACAAGCAGTGGACGGACATGCGTACAACTGTGGGTAGATCTTGGAGAGATGATCCCAATCGTGGTGGTTGCAGGGATTGGAAATGGCAAACACATTGGGATTTGGCCAAAAATTACCGCAGGGCGACGAACTTTGGTCAGGTGTGTGAGTGTGCGTGTGGAGGCGTACGGCTATGGGTCTCTATTGTCTTGCTATTGCCGACGCCAGGGATGGCTGCTGGCTAGTGCACGCGGCAAAAAATGGTGCGACAGTGGCCGTGGTCTCGTGGACAGCTGGTTTCTGACTTGGAATTGCTGAAAATGGTCGGATCCGACTGAGAAAAGAGGATCCCAATGGTGGGAGTTAAGGTGGCAGCTAGGGTTTGGTGGGATGTATGGGAATTAGTTTTTTTTCTAGGTTTAATTAGAACCTAGCTCCGATACCATATTGAATTTCCAACCCGCTTAATTTTTATTTGAACACCACACATTAAATGATATTATCCATTGGGTCTAAGCTTTAATGGTTTTGTTTTTGACTTTTATCCCCCAAAGGCCTCATTTAATATTTGTGATGCCAACTTATTCAAATACTCTTCTTAAATGATGCATGTTTTGAGATTTTAATGTTGTTTTGTGCAAGGAAGAGAGGAGATGGTCTTCTCATTCAAGTCACGCTCCTGAAATAATGGCCTTTTTAGGAATTTATTTGGAATATGAGACTGCATGATCTCCCTATGGCCAGAAGGAAATTTACTTGGTACCCCAGTTCACTGAGAAGCATAAGTAGGCTTGATAGGTTCCTACTCAATGATGTGTGGCTGAACTCCGCCTCGGATTGGGCACAATCTATTTTGGACATGGATGATTCTGATCATATCCCGGTTAGACTACTATTAGCAACCAAAGATTGGGGTCCTAAACCCTTCAAGGTTTTGGATTGTTGGTTAGGGAAGGACAATTATAACAGTCTGGTAGAACGAATATGGAATAAGCCATGTCATCTCAGGTATGCTGGACAAAGATTTTTGCACAAAATCAAGGCAACCCGGTTATTGAAGAAGCACTGGAATGCAGAGGCTCCTAGGAACTTAGCAACAGAATGGAAGAAGATACTACTCTCACTCAGATAGTTAGAACTAGCAGGGAAATCCATGGATAACATCACAGTTGAGGATCAACAGACAACACAACTCCTTAGGGAGGATCTAATCAAAGTGACTAAGTTACTGGACAACACCTCTTATAAAAAATCAAGACTTCAGTGGTTTCAGCAAGGAGATGCTAACACGGCTTATTATCACAGATGGATCAACAAATACAGAAATAGAAGCACTATCATAGGCATTTGGGATAACCAGAACTGGCTGGAGGATGTTCGGATGTAAAAAATTACTTTAAAAATAATTTTGAAAAAAAATTAAAAGAGGAATATTAGTCTAGGCCGATTGCAAGCTAACATGTTCAGGAAACTATCAGACACAGTTAGACAGCTAATAATATCACCTTTCGCAGAACATGAGATGTTTGAGGCCTTAAATTCTTGTGGCAACTCTAAAAGTCTATGCCCTGATGACCTGAACTTCTGTTTCATTAAACACTTCAGCCATCTGTTCAAAGAGGAAATCTTATTGATGTTACAGAAATTCTATAGAAACAACAGAATTGCCACAGGTTCAAATGCTGCTCATGTCACTCTCATAGCCAAGAAGAATAATCCTATGACTGTGGAGGACTTTAGACCAATTATACTGCTTGGATCAATGCCTAAAATTCTCTCTAAAGTTCTAGCAGGAAGACTGGCAGCTGTGCTTGAAGAGGTTATCTCTCCCAACCAAATGGCCTCTCTCAAAGGGAGTAAACTACTGGACGGTACCCTCTTTGCAAATGAATCTATTGATGAGATGAAAAAACTTAAGAAGAAGGCCTTAGTTCTCAATGTGGATTTTGAGAAGGCGTTTGACACTATAAACTGGTCCTTCCTCCTTTCAACAATGCCTCATATGGGCTTTCCGGGAGCTTGGATTGACTGGATTATAGAAATCTTATCTTCGACCTCCACTTCAATCCTCATTAATTGGAGTCCAACCTCTGAGTTTCTCCCTCAAAGAGGTCTTAGACAGGGAGACCCCATATCTCCCTTGTTGTTCATCATTGTAGCTGAAGGTCTTTCAGTGTTGTTAAATAAAGCTGCTAACCTACAAAAGTTCACACCTTTGCAGATTCGGAGTCACAAGGTGCTGCAACTATCTCACTTTCAATTTGCAGATGATACTATGTTATTTGGTGAATCTTCATGGGACACAATCAGAACATTCAAGGCTATTCTTCAGACCTCGAAGGTGTAATGCTCTTGAACAGTGACACTCAATTCCTCCCATGGAAATTATTGAAGAAGCTGATCAACTGATGGATCAGCCCCTAAGGCACACTCACACACAGCACACAATATCTCCACTTGTTTTTTAAGAGGTGGTAGTCAAATAGCAATCCATCTTTTCCATCACTTGCCTCTCCGTGTAATACTCTGATACAGTCCACCATTGGCATGTTAGAAGAGGAGCTAACCAATTTGAAGAATCCACAATGTTTTACATGAGCCGTATCCTAACTACCTTTTCTTGTAGTTGGTATGAGTTGCAAGCCGTTCAGACTACCTTCCCTTCTGTCATTACAGGGATAGCTCACAATTATAACTGAGCCATGTACCAATAGCTCTAAAATGGGCATTGACAATGTGGCAGTCATGACTTTATATTTGGTGAAAAGCGGACAATGGCAATGATCTGAATGCTGAGATGCTGTGTGATCTTCTATGGCGCTAGGTGAGCCATATACCATATCAGCCTTAGCTATACCTTCTCAAGTACAGGGATAGTAGTTAGTAGTATCTCCTATGTGGTGCTCATGTATATTTTCTATTGTATATATGTACATTCTATCTTTTATCTTTAATGAAATTTGGCTTTTACTAAAAAAAAGGATGTCCTTGAGAATTTTGAGATGCTATCACGCATTAGAGTTGATTTCAGCAAAAGCTCCATCTTTTGGGTGAACATGGACTATTCTGAGTTGGAGGAAATTTCTGCATACCTGGAATGCAAGCAAGGCCACTTCCCTTTCAAATACCTTGGCCTTCTAGTGGGTGCAAACTACTACAGAGCTAGGACATTGCAATCCTGGGAAGACAAATACCTCTCCATGGAAGGTAAACTGGTTCTCATTAATGCAGTACTAAATGCCCTCCCCTCACATTTTCTATCCTTTTACAAGGTCCCAAAATCAGTCCTGCATAAATTAACAACCCTACATCGGAATTGTTTTGGGGGAGGAACTTCAGGAAAGAGAAAGCCACCTGGACCTCATGGAAGAAAATAGCTTTGCCTTTGCACAAAGCGGGGCTTGGAGTTAGGAGGATAGAGGAGTATAACAAGGCTCTGATGGGAAAATGGGGTGCAAGAATTCTCCAGGACACCAATAACTAGGCTACTGAGATTCTGTAATCTAGATATGGGACTAAAATAGGCCTAAGGATGGGGAATCTAGGACTACTGCAGAGACCACTACAGAACAGAATGATATACAGAGGATGCAGAAAAGAGGAAGCCTATGCATCAACCTATTGGAAAGAAGTGCGGGAGATCATCTCCCAGCCTTGGTATACTGAAAACTTGGAAATAAAACTTGGCTCAGGAGCAAGTACCTTGTTTTGGAGTGACAAATGGTTGTCAATTGTGGTCTTGGCAGAAACGTTTCCCCACCTGTACAGAATATCAATTGACAAACTGCTATATGTATCAGAAGCAGGAAAGTGGGAGGATAACATTTGGGAGTGGGATATGAAATGGAGAAGAAGATTGCAGAGTAATGAAGAAAGCCAGTTAACTGATCTCGTCTGCTGCATGGAAAATCTCCACTACTAGATGGCCCTAACTCTTACCAATTCAAGGATGGCGTGTATGGAAAATACAGTGTTAAGAATGCCTATCTCCACCAGATAGAAGTACAAGAGCTGCCATTTACTAATGGGAAAACTAACAGGCTCACAAGGATATGGAATAAATATTCCCAGAAAAAAGTAAGAAGTCTTGGCCTGGAAACTCCCACTACAAGCACTGCCCATTAAGTCTTACCTCAAGGAAAAGGGTATGATCCGTTCAGATAAGGAAATTCCATGCACATTGTGTCAGTTAGGTCAAGAAAATTATACTCATTAATTTAACTCTTGTGAAATAACCTTATCTCTTTGGCAGGGCCTTGAAGGCTGGCTAAACCAGGAAAGAAGAGACAACCAGGAGCCAAGCATAGTTCCTACACTGCAGGCCTTCGCCACCAACATAGTAGATGGTGTTAATTGGGGGGCATGGAAATCCATCTGGATTTTTTTTCATATGGCAGATATGGAAGGTAAGGAACATGGCACATTTTGATGGGAGAGAATCTGTAATCTATGAGGAAGTGCAGGTCATACAACGAAATACCTGGTTGAGTATTAGGGCTCACGGAAGTTCAACAGAGTTTTCTTACTCCATGGTGGATTGGTTACTGCAACCAAGAGTATGCATGCAATTTTAATAAGAAACCTGGGATTGCCTGGCAGTTTGTAATATTGCTCATGCACAGCAGTAAGTTTACCTCCTCCTATGAGTGCTACACAGTACACTTGCACACATTCACAATGCAGTCTCATTTGATATGTTTGCATGAAATTCTAACCAGCATCTACTATTTATTTTTAAAAGATCCTATAGGACCCGACAATGGCAACACTGGCTCAGGATAACTGCTGCCAT
>JAOWBN010177783.1:0-17555 GCA_028565015.1 Pinguicula moranensis
TCACACTCGGGGGCAGTGGGCTTTTTTTCGAAAGTACAGGGGGGTAAAGTGGCCCTTTTGAAAGTACAGGGAGGTAAGTTATTCAATAGGTATAGTACAGGGGTGCAAATGGCCTTTAACTCTCCACATCTGCATGAGATTGAGCAACATAGGTTTGGTTGTCTCAGTCAATGTCCCACCGTGAGTCCCCTTGAGGCTTCTTTGTGTGCAGTCATCCAATGCCAGATATTCAGCTTCACCCATTCCAGCTTCGTGAGAGCATTTGCTTCTGAATCAAGTCATCTCATTATGTTCTTTCCAAAGGGTCCACACCACCGTGTGCCATACCGCCTTTCAAAGCTCTGTGCTTGTTTTTCCACTAACTTGCCCCATGTGTAACTCGAACTGCCTCTGTATCTCGTAATGGCGAATGTAACAAAGGCCAAACCACTTATATATTGCAGCCCATAGTTCATATGCATTTTTACAGACAAGAAACAAGTCAAATGTTGTTTGTCCTGTCAGACCACACATAACACATAACTGCTCTCATTGGCTGATGTTAATTCCACGCTTCAGCAGATTGTTTTTTTTTTACTTTTAGATGCCCTCTCAGGCAGCAGGAAACAATCACGCCCTAATACGAACTTTGTCAGCAACAGGAATTTCTACACTTGATCCAGACTGTAAGCAATGGCTCGGGAACGAATCGGGGCAATACACAGTCTCATCTGCTGCCAGTGGGTTCCTCCTTGGCCAAAAAATCCTGTTTCTACCCTATAATATATTTCTGTTGGCATAGTCTATATAGACAATCAAAAGATAACACCAGGCAACATTGTCCGAGACAATTGTACCTCCATAAAATGGACTTATCTCCCTGACCTATTGTAAGGATCATATGGTTGTTAAGCCATTGTTTGTTGGATTGTTGCCAAATATCCTGCCAGGGAGGAGATATAACACCCGACATTGTGATGAGAGACCAATGACACAAGTGGTCTGGGGAGTGGAAGTATTTTTATAGGATCACCTTGCTCCACAAATTGTCAAACTCAGTTCCCAATCTCCATAACCACTTTGTTAGCAATGTTGTGTTCATATTCTGCACCTCTCTAAGTCCTAAACCACCTGCCTTCTTTTCTTTGTACATATCAGCCTAGCTAATCCAATGTATAGGATTGTTGTGAGTCTGAAGTCTCTGCTTCCATAGGAATGTTTGCATAATGCATTGAATGGCCTTGATCACTTTTTGTGCTGCCTTAAAAACTGAAAGATAATATATTGGTAAGTTGGATAAGACTGATTTTATCAGTGTGATTTTCCAAGCCATAGTCAAATATTTGTTCTCCCATTTCTTCACTCTATTTGTGATGACACCCAGCACCTTATCCCACATTTTGAAACGACAAGGGTTATCCCTTGCAGCATACTTGCATATTCAATGAGCTTGACAGCATTCATATTCAGACCAAAGATTTCGCTTTTAACAAAATTTATTGGCGGGCCATATACAAGTTCAAAAATTCTTAGTATCCCCTTCATCATCGTGGTGTTCTTCTTATACCCCTCTGCCATTAATAAAGTGTTGTCTATATATTGGAGATGAGTTATGTGCATACCTCCCATTTAATACTAGTCGGTTTTCTCAGTTCTAATGATTTGTTTATCAGTAAGCTCAGCTCTTCCACCACTATTAGGAATAGGAAAGGAGATAAAGGATCTCATTGTCTGAGTCCTCGATGTAGTTTAAAGTTCCCGCCACTGGTACCATTCACCAATCCAGAAGCATGAAGAGATGTGACACACTCATTTATCCAATCAATCCAGATTTGACAAAAATCAAGTTTTTCCACATCATCATTAAGAATCCCTAGTCTACTGTGTGGAATGATTTTGAGAAGTCAACCTTCAGTAGTACTGATGGCTTTTGTGTGTTCTTTTTTTTATATAAGCCAAATTTCATAATGTAAAAAGTACCAAAAAAATTGTACAATATGAAAGAAAACAAACCAAAAAGAAAATATATACAATGGTGCCTATGATAGGGTATAGCATAAAAACTATAACTCTAGCATAGATCTCCAGGGTGGTCTTGCCAACATAATCCTCTTTGTCCTCTGTTTTAAATGCTTCTTCCTTTCCGAGGTAGAAATAACTTTGCTAGTACACACTCCCCCAGCTTCTTGGTTGTCAACATATCAGAATCTGATACACAACTCAGCTTGAAGGATCATAGTCATCAATATATTAGCAATGTTTTGCAAATATAGCTCATGATGTCCTGACTGTCAACCAATCAACCCCAAGTGATATTGGTAGTTGGTATACAACTCATTCAGGGGTTATACTTGCAATGAGGCATGGGAGATTTCTGCATTTGAGGCTTTGTTATTTCCGTGAATTCACCTTGTGAAATGTAGGCAAATCAGAGGGTGTATTTGCCAAGCAGTGTGAGAGTATGGAAACAAATGCACTTTTCTTTTGGATCTAATCCATAGCCAAGTTGCCTGAATATTTGCCACTATATGCATAGCATTTGTCTCTTTGTCCATAAAGTGAGAAGAGTTTCTAGATAGCCATATGTTCCAGGCCATGGCAAACCAGATAGATTTCCATGCCTCTTTGTTTACCTTTGGCAGTTGTGATGTTAAGAAGTTTTGTAGTGATGGTGCATGATGATCAAGTAACTGATCTACTTCAACAGAAGATAGTCAGTCCTTGACTGCTTTCCAAACCCGCACAACTAATGAGCAGTTAGAAAATAAGTGTTCAGTTGTTTCAATACCTAAGCGGCATAAAGAGCAGTTGATATCCTGATTTTCTGGTATGATATGTCACCTCTGTAATGTTCCTTTAGTTGGCAATGCATCTTGCAGTAATTTTCAAATGAAGATTGTTATTTTATTTAGGGCCATGCTATTCCAAATACTGGGCAGAGTCACTGCTTCTTGCTGTGTATATGCCGGTGGCTTTCCTGCAATGATTAGTTTGTATGCAACCTTTACTGTGTATTTACCATCCGTGTTGCGATCAAAATAATATTTGTCCTGACCTGTTCTGCTAAGTGTATTATCCTGCAAGAAACAATGCAGGTTAGTTAGATCAAACTGCTCCATACCCCTTAACTGTCTCCTCCTACTCCATGTCCATTTCCAACTGTTTGTGTCCTAGTAATCTAGATCTGTTATGTAAGCATCCTTGTTTCTTGTAACTCTGAACAGTCTAGGAAAATGTTAGACTTAAAGAGATGAAGAAAGTACTTAATGAATTTGAAATTAAGTCCATCTAGACCAGGACTTTTTCCACTATCACAACCTTTGATCGCCTCTATTATTCCAGTTCTGAGAATGGATTCACCATATTGTTTTTGGCTATTTGTGATAGCTTTTGAATCTAATACTGCTGATATTTGGTCTGGTCCAAGATAATTATATGTATCTTTCCTCGAAATGTTTTTTAAAGCAGTCCTTGACTATATCAGGATCCTCAATACAAATGTCACCATTCCACACTCCATGGACTGTATTCCTTTTCCTATTCTTGTTTTGCCGTCTGTGGAAATATATAATATTGGCATCACCCTTCTGGATCCATTTAATACGTGTTTTTGGGATGAGCAAGAAGTCTAGACTCTTGGTGATCACAGTAATTTTTTCCCTATATCTCTGCACAGTTTGCTGAAACTCCTCATTGATTTGTGGTAGGATATTTTTCTCGGCCTTTAGTTCAAGTTATGTAAGGGTCTTTAAGATTTCATTGCGCTCAGACATAAGATTCCTTGAAGCCTACTGATTCTATGTTTTGATACCATCACGTAGAGCTTTGATTCTTGTCTTAATCATGTAGCTGGCATAGCCCATTGGACATGTACGATTCCATATATTTTCCACCAATGAGTTAATGTCCTCATCTTCTAACCATGCATCCAGAACTCTCATAGATTTTGGCCCCCTGTTTTGTACCTTATAGCTTAAAGAAACCGGGTAATGATATGAATCATCTCTATCTAAACCAATCTGAATCCATGTTATATCCTGACCTAACTAGATTTTGTTCACTAAGAATCTATCCAATATGCTCATTGCCTTAAGTGACTTTAGGTACCAAGTAAATCTTCTCTTCTCCATCCTTAGATCCTGCAATGACATGTCGCTGACAAAGGCTATGAAGGATGTAATCTCTTGTACACAGGAACAATGAGATATGCCTTTCCTTTCACTTGGGTTCAAAACAATATTGAAGTCTCCCATTAAGCACAATTTTTCCTCTTCCTTGCCAAGATGCATGTTTCCGGTTTCTTTCCATTAGTTCAATTTAGAAGGCAGGCCACCTGGGCCATATATGTTCAACATGTTTGATATTATCTCTTCTTTGTTCCAAGTGCCAAACACTCCTAGGATTCTTTCTCCATATAGAATACTTTGTCTGTTGAATTTGTTATTATTCCATATGCATAGGAGTCCAGATTGTCCTACAGAAC
The DNA here is from genome assembly GCA_028565015.1 of Pinguicula moranensis. NCBI lineage: Eukaryota > Viridiplantae > Streptophyta > Magnoliopsida > Lamiales > Lentibulariaceae > Pinguicula > Pinguicula moranensis. The sequence continues at coordinate 4,463 of JAOWBN010177783.1, forward strand.
CCTAGAAAATCCAGTCATACTCAGCATGAAACCATAAGTAGTCACACAATTTTTTTATCAATGAAGTCCATCTTTGTCTTCTGTAGACTGATGAAGTCTGCCTTTTGTGTCAAGATTAAATCTTTGACTCTCTTTCTCCTATTTGCAGGCCTCTAACATTATAGGTAATGATCCTCATTAAGAAGGTATTTCTTCTCCTATCTTTACACTGTCACTGTTGACTAGCTCCATAGCTTTTATGCTATTGCAAGTTATATTAATTAGCACCTCGCTTATTTCCTGCATTTTTGGTCCATATTTCAGGCCCAATTCTCTACCTATTGATAGGATTTGATCAGCCTTCATACCAAGCTGATCCAATGATAGAGTAGATGCAGAAAACGTTACAGGAGACCTGGGGGGGGTTGTTCCACTAGCTGGTCAATCCAATTCTCAAGGACCGATATCTCTCTTTCTCTAACAAGATTGACCTCTTTTCGTGTTTGGTTTCTTGTTTTTGTCCGTCTTCTTCATCAATGCTTTATTTGGTGTAATGTGGACCTTCTTTGAGAGGTATGAGTTACTTCCAAGAGGTGGGAAGTCATTTATAGAGGAATTTGAGACTAGTACCATCTCTAGATCCGGTATATGAGCTAGAGAAGATTCTATATGCAGCTAGGTAGATGACTAGCAATTCTTAATAAGATCATCAGAGGGAGTAGCATTCACAAAGAGATCTTCTTCATCTGAGAGAGATCTTCTTCATCTGAGAGAGACATCTCAGTATTTCCAGTTTTTTTACAGTCACTAGATGTTGATACTGTGTCTTGTGCATCAGAACCTTCTATGCCCTCAGTAACTACCTTAGTTGACACTTCTAGTGTAGCCTTGTCTCGTGTATAGAGTACTTGCTTGACAGTTGTTTGCTCCACGAGAGTGTTACCTATACAGTTCTCCGCAAGACGTCTGGGTGGGCTAGGCCACCAGTCTAGTTTCCTTGGTAACCACATGCCCTTTGTAACAAAAACAACTGTATGTTTCTCGGTCAGATTATTTTCTTGAACAACAATGTCACTACATATAGTGTCATTTTCCAGAGCAAATATATTGTCCTTACCCATAGTTGTACCTGTTGATGTTTTTTTTTGTTAAACCAAATTTCATTAAAAAAAAATAAAAGTACAGATAATATACATATCGTCTATCTAGTGAACGACCTATACAGTACTACTGATATTATGTACATCTCAACCTCACAGTTTGATACAGTCTCTCATCTTTCATCTGCTGCTTTTTTTCTTCTTGTGTGGGATTGTATTGCAACATATGTGCATTATGTCGTATGATCATTTGTTCCTCAACTCATCTTTTGTGATGCTTTGCTGGTGTACAACTCCCCTAGCTTCATAGTTGTCAGCATATCAATCAAATTGGTACAAAACTCAGCTACACGGATCTTAATCATCAACATATCAGCAAAGATGCAAGTATAGATTCCATTGCCATGACTGTCAATCTATCAAACCCCAGTTGTTAGTGAGAGTTGGTACGCAACTCATTCAGAACCTATACCTGCATATGTATTTCTGCTTGTAGGTGTTTCTGTTGAACTGATTTGTATTGAACCTGCTGCCTATGAATCCTCACTAAATATCACATTGTGAATTGAAGGCAGCTTCTTGGTTTTAGTATCCAGTCTTTTGTGGAATAGGAAATTAGTTTTTCTGTTCTTTTTGCTCTAATCCAGAGCCATGTTATCCTCTGGATACTTTGCACAATCTTTGGTACATTTGCTTCTATGGCTTGAAAGTGTGTCATATTCCTTGTTTTCCAAATAGACTAGACCAGAACTAGCCATATTGACTTCCATGCATCTTCATTGGCATCCTGTGGTTTAGCAGCCATGAAACTCCACAATGTTGGAGCATGTGTCTCATTGAGTATTCCCATATCATCAGCTAATAGCCATGTTCTAACCATTTTCCAAATCTGTTCAGAAACCAAGCAATTAGTGAAAATGTGAGCAGTGGATACATTACCTGAGTGAGACAGGGAGCAGGTCAGTTCTTGGCTTGTTGGCTTGTTTTGATTCAGAGGAAGTATAGGGTTGGCAGCCTAGTTAGGTAAGCTTTCCTCATTTTTTTTTACCGAATTAGTCAGAGAGCAGTCACCAAAGCTTATGTTGCTATTGTCCTTAGAATTTTCCTGAGGTATATCCCACCATTTAGCATTGAATCTTGTATCTAATAGCTTTGAATGTAAAGAGTGTGAGTTATACCATCAATCTTAACTCAGATAACCATGTCATTGTCCATTCAGTATCATTTTTCACAAGGTTCTTTACGTCATGTTCCTCTTCTTGCTATAAAAGAATCTGTCCATTTCCCATAGGGCTATCTATGATGTTCAGATAACCAGCAGCTTTCAGGTCTAGCTGCAGATCTCTCCAGCCATCTGGTGCTTTTAACATACCCACATAGCTATGCCTGAGCCAAGAGCAATCTTAATTCATCAATGAGAAGTTTAGGGCTAGATCTATCTCTGTCCCAGTAGATCTAAACGTTGCTATATCTGGGGACAATATAAGTTGAACCTTGCTAGTTGATGCATCAGAAGCCATTCATTTTCCCACCAAATCTTCCGGTATGGCTTCCAACTTAGATTTCATGGTTACCTTTGGGATAAGTCAATTTGAAGCAGCTGATTTTTCAATTGTCCTGGGATATTTTGCAACGTTTGCCTGCAAATGGTAGGAGACGAGCCATATATTGTTCATCTGAAACAATCTTGTGTTCACATCATCAATATTCTCCTCAAATTTGATGAAACCAAATGGAAGGCCATTCCTATCTAACTTGCATGCAATCGATAGTTCCTTCACTGTCCCCTATTTACTGAGTATGCTCTTCAGTATTTCCACGCTACCATCCAAGGGATGTTGGTTATGAAGAAAGTTACACTTCCAGTAGGTTTGCTGTGTTGAGGTACCCGCGGGCCAAGGCAATCATGCACTGATGAGGGGTGACTGTTAACTACAGCAACATAGCTCATTCCTAGTCGTATGAGAGGCCTCTGTGTTTGCTTCAAAGGGATACTTTGTCTTCTTGATGGAGTGAACTACTGCATTTGCAACCAGAATACCATCCAAGATTTGTCTCCACTAAATAAATGTTATCTGATTTTTTTATATGAGTTTGTACATTGCCTGTTTCATTCTATTTGCCAGCAGCTTTGACAGTATTTTGTAGCCAGAAGTAATCAACGAAATAGGTCTGTAATGCTCAATCAAGACTGGATTCTTTATCTTTGAAACAAGGGAGATGAATGTAGCATTGATTCCTTTGGATAACCAACTCCTTTTTATATAACTCTTTAATGAAGGATATGGAATCTTGTTTCAAAATATTCCAGTAAGCCTAGATGAAGAGGAAATTGAAACCATCTGGTCATGGACACTTGGGGAGGAACATTTCCATATTTTCTCCTTATTTCGTCTTCAAAAAAATCAGAAATAAGATAAGCATTGTTTTCAGCAGTCAGCCTAGTGTAAGATGGGATGTACAGAGAAGGCTTGCTCCATGAATAAGTAGCATATTGTAAGGCAAAATGTCTCGCAATTCCATTTTTAACTTCAATAACATCTTCTGTCCATACTCCCACGATATGTAGACCATTGATACCAATCTGTTGACGGTTTCCTTTGAGTCTCTCTTGAAAATACTGTGTTACTATCACCTTCACAGATCCACTTTGATCTTGACTTTTGGTTATCATTGATATTTTGTTATGCATTGCACTTTGCAACTTTAGTCTTGCTTCCTATATGCTTTTCTTTTTTGTTTCGGCAAGGTTTCTCTGTTCTACCATGGCATCAAATCCTCTTAGGCGGTTTCTATGTTCTGTCTATAAGACCAAACTCACTCTTGTTCCAGTCACTCAGTTTCAATCTCATCCTTCTCAACTTCAAATGCAGTACATAACTGTAATGCCCTTTTACAATCAGAGCATCCCATTCTATCTTTACAAATCCTGCAAATCGTTCATCAGTATCCCAACATTTCATACATTTTTGGTGGCCATCGATATTTTATACTAGTTCACACATTTTTTGTCGTTAAAATAAATTTTTGTTAACTTCAATATTGACAAGTTGTGCATGCATTACAAGTCTAAAATCTCCTTCTTGTACACAAATTTAAAATCTAAATTCCATGAAAATAGAAGGGTTTTTCATCCAATCTTCCGAGGTGATACCCACCAAGAGTCCCATATATGCCTTTATCCATTAATACCAAGTTACTTTGATCCAATCTACTGCCTTTTTTCGAACAAAATTATCATTCTCGAAAGATTAGATCATTCATCCTTTATATATGTCAAACTAGTAAACCAAAGTGGTTACCAAGCTCCCTTGTTCCTTGTTGATTTCAAATGACCCACATGATATTGATAATGCATCAAAGAATCTAAATGACCAACATAAGTGAGGTTCCATCAACTATAGCACTGCACCCAAAAACGATCACTAACAAGACAAAGTGCACATTGTTCTTCTAATAGACAAAGTGCACATGTTTCTTCAATATTTGGGACACCTCTTTTCATAAGATTGATTTTTGTCGGTGTTCTATATTGCATCAATCTCCACACAAAAGCACTTACCCGAAAAGGTGCCGATTTTATCCCATCAATCTCCATACAAAAGCACTTACCTTACTTAAATTGAAACTAATGCACATATTGCTTTGTCCAAAACAACCTCTTAGAGGAAATTCATTTGGAAAATGCAAATTCGAATTCCAGCAAAGGCTAAAGTTACTTGCAAAAGGAGCGCATCTCGGGCATGTTGGACTTCTCCATTTGAATGATGGCTATGCTACCATTTATTCTTCATGCGCAGTAGGATATGGGTCATCTACTACAATGCATCCCTAATTGATTGTTTTATGTCGGGCATGTAGAATCAATGTAACATTCAAATCACCTTATCTGAAAATCCTACCGTGACTAATCAAGTTTCAAACATGAGCAACCATATGACCAAAACATCTTAGAGTGAACTAGATGTTGTTGGGTGGATAAGGGGAACAAAAGGGATCGACACAACCTCAACTATTTGTGGTTGTATCAAGTGGCGGATCCAAACACTTGGGGCACAAAATTTATTATGCATGATCCTCGATTTCCTTGTAATTTCCTGCATTTATTAATAATAGGTAGGTGCCAAACAGGGTCTACCTACAATATTCAATACTCGAGCAAAGAACATTGAAGTCCTCATAAACTCACATACTTCTTCTTGTATCTTCTTAAAAAAACAAAAAACAAAACTTTGAACTACGTATAGTGAAATAATTTTTTTGATAAGTAAATGTTTGAAATTAAAATGGCAAAATAGCCCAGATTACAAAAATACAGTTGGGATGGGCCGCCTATCTACCCATCAGTGATCCAGACTTACCTAGAAATTCAGATTTGGGCAATATAGGCTCATATAGTTTAGCCCATTTACAGAAAAATTACAGAATACAGAATATGGGCCCAATTTTTAGTAGCTCGAGGAACGAGATTCCTCGAGCCATGTGCTTGACTCGAGGAGACAAGTCTCCTCAAGTAGTGTGATACGATAATTGTTGTTGTCCGATACGATGTGTGAGGCACGTGTTCAGTGCGAAGGCGCGTATTCGGTGCAGAGTCGCATGGGCGACATGGAGGCACATGGGTGGCACAGAGGTGCGTGGCAAGCAAGGGGGCGATGAGGCAGCGTGTGGCATGCACGTTCGGGGCCTCAATCAAGGAAGGTAACAGTGGATGGTGGAGGGACACAGATCTCAAGTAAAGGGACGGGTGGCGGATGGCGCATGGGCGTGGATCCGGTCCAAAAATAGAGAGAGATGATAGCCTCTCTCTCTCTCGGACTGAGATGCGGTGGAGGAGTGGCTTGTGGTCTCTAGCTTTCTGGATCTGAAGGTGGCGGTGGGCTTCGACGTTGTAGGTGAACACTCGGCAGAAGGCTGGCCAGTATTCTTGCAAATTTGGCCGACGGGGTAAAAAACCACCGAAAATGACAATGGCTCGACGGAGGAGAGACTGGAATATAGACGAAACCTCCAAGATTTGGCAAATCTGGAGTTGGGTGATCGGGAGACACCAGGAAAAAGACCAATCTATTCGTTTTCGACCAGGAGGCAACTGGATCCGGTCATTCCCGTCTAGGAGCAGGGGTTTCTGTCGATGACCACGGGAGTGGAGGGCGACGGAGGGACACAAATATACTAAGTCTCACTTCCCTCCATCCACTGGTCTTGAGAATCGGTGATTGGGGAACGATTAGAGATGATGGAGGGGCGCAGAATCCTCCTCTCCGACCGTTCAAAAACTAGTAAGAGGGTGTATCCCAATGATAACCAACACAGTACGACCGCATAGTGAAATCATTTGTATTCTCTTTGACCATGATGAGTAACCATCACCTTAGCTAAGGTTTATACAAATGCTAATGTCATGGTAATGATAACAAACACGATACTATGAGAAATACAGTCATGTTTCATGTTGGTTTATGGTTATTGTGAAAGTGTTGGTTTATGGTTGTATTTGTATTGATGAAGACTTTGGACACTTTTGGGCCCAATTACATATAGTGTATCAAGCATAATGAGAAGTAGTTTTTGACATTTTCAAGTTGGTATCAAAGCTAGATAAAGAAATCTCCAAAAACCCAAATCCCGCCGCCAACCCACTGTCCACAGGAATTTCGCCAGAATTTTATCGTAATTTTGCCGATAAGTAGTGCGTCTGTCGCCCAGCAGCTGTCCCATAGCGTGCCTAGCCATATTTTACCAAAATCTCGCTGGAAAACAAGCAAATCCGGAGTTTACCAGAATTTCAGCACGCCGCCATGCTAGATCCATGCGCGTCCAGCCGGAAGATGCTGTCCCAGGTGGCGCAGATGGTCGGGATGAAGGTGTCGTCCGATTTTGTGGCCGCACGCGCCTCGCTAGAGCTCCACGCTGCCAGAAAAGTTGCCAAAAATCAAAATCTTCCTTTCGAGGAGCTCTTCGCATCTGTCAAATTAGTTTTTCTTTGATTTGGTGCCGTTTGATGGATATTATTGTTTCTTGCTTGAATTGGTATTGTGCTTTGTCGAATATGGATTGTTGATGTTCCCTAGACTTGGTATATCCAACTAGGCGTGTAGTGGATTGTTTGGTGTGACATGTGAGGTGCGGCGAGTTAAGACATTAATGGAGTTGTTGTTTTTTGGTGGTTGTGGATATTGGTGTTGAGTTTGCTGATTGTAGAGATTGAAGTTGAGATTACTTGTTGTGCATTTATAGATGTTTGGGTTGGTGCTGTTTGTCGATTGTATTGTTGAGTAACTTCGTAATTGTTATGTGAAGGATTAAAGGCCTGATTGTTGTTGTGGTTTGTTACTTGGTATTGTAATTGTGGTTGTATGCGATGACAGAAGAGAAAGGAGAGGAAGATGGATTGGAGGCTTTAGGTAAGCTCAGTCCTAAGACCCTAACAACTTTGATTAGATTGGTTCAGGAGATGAGTGTGTCTCCTCCTACCACCCATGATGTGAGTGTCCATGAAGAGACTCGTACCTGTTTTCAGGGTGGAGAGAGGTCATTTGATGAGGTCTTGTTCCAGACTGTGGAGAAAGACAGAGTCTAGATGGAGCCGACATGGTCATGGAAGTCGTGGTTATGGAGGTATGAGAGGTGGAGTTCGTGATTGTGGACGTGGTTATCACACACACCTAACTGTTGATGCTGAGGTTGATGAGCTTGGAGACCCTAGTGATTGTCTACCCACCCTACCAGACGTGTTTGGTAATGTTACTCATGTTGCTCTACACTCATATGTGCGAGGTACGTATGATTCTCTTGCAACTTGCATCCTTTCTTGCTACTGGCACGCGATATTGGATCTATAACTCTGGGGCATCCACACACGTGACGGGATCTTCTAGGGAGTTCAACACCTATACTCTCCTAGAAGTCTTGTCTAGTGTTAAGACAGCTGAGGGTACTAATCGGCCAGTGGTTGGTAAGGGTACAGTGTGCTGCACTGACATTATGACATTGTCCAAAGTTTTGCATGCCCTTTCCTTTCTTGTTAACTTTCTCTCCATTAGTACTATTGTTCTTCAACTCAATTGTCGTGTTATCTTTGACATTCCACAAATGATCTTTCAGGAGAAGGGGTCTAGCCTGGTTCTTGGGACTAGCACATGGCATAATGGACTGTGGTACCTGGATCAAAAGGGCGTGGCCTCAGCCCTCTCATTGATGGCAGAGAAATCTGAGAGGGAGAAGAGGATTGTGACTGAGCTGTTGCTGCACCATAGACGCTTAGGTCATCCCTGGTTTTCCCTTTTGAGTCGCTTGTACCCTCGATCTTTTGCCCAAGTCAGTAAGGATACATTGGTCTGTGATGCTTGTGAGTTGGGTAAGCATACCAGAAGCTCCTATGTTAGCTCTGGACATAGGAGTTCTCGGGTGTTCGATGTCGTACATTCTGATGTTTGGGGGCCTTGTTCGATTTTGACAGAGAATGGATATCGATATTTCATGACTTTTATTGATTGTTGTTCCCGAATTACTGGTTATACCTGATGAAGAATAAGAGTGAGGTCTTTAACTATTTTAAAGATTTTCATAGAGAGGTTCAGACTCAGTTTAGTACAGTTGTGAAAGTTCTGAGATCTGATAATGGTATGGAATACATGAATAAGTCATTTGAGGATTATCTGTCATTTGAGGATTATCTGTCATTTCACGGGATTAGACATCAGACCATATGTCCCTACACACCAAAGCAGAATGGGGTGGTGGAAAGAACGAATCATCACCTTCTTGAGGTTGAGCGGAGCATGATGATTTCTATGAATGTCCTTATTTATGGGGGCGAGCAGTTATGACAGTAGCCTAATCTTTATATGGCCTTAAACAATCCCCGAGAGCTTGGTTTGACAAATTCAGGAAGGCTATGGCTGGCATGGGCTATCAGCAGACCAATGCTGATCATACTATTTTTGTGAGGCATGCTGGAGATCATATCACGATTTTGGCTATTTATGTGGATGATATGATTATTACAGGAGATGATGAGATGAAAATAGCAAAGTTGTAGGCGAAATTAGGCAAGGAGTTCGAGGTAAAGGACTTGGGATAGATGAAATACTTCTTTGGGATCGAAGTAGCTTGAGGACCAGCGGGGATAGTGCTATCCCAAAGGAAGTATGTCTTGGATTTACTCACGGAGACAGGCATGCTAGGTTGTAAACCTGCCAGGGTACCTATCGAGTAGAAGGTGAATCTGAGTGTTGATGCTGGTGAGCCGGTGGATAGAGAGAGATATCAGAGATTGATTGGACGACAAATATACCTGAGCCATACCCGACCTGACATCTCATTTGCTATTAGTGTGGTGAGCAGGTATATGCATGACCCAAGAAAGGGCCACATGGATGCGGTGTATCAGATCCTGAGATACTTGAAGAATGCACCAGGAAAGGGCTTGATCTTTAGGAAAAACGGGCATATAAGCATTGAGGGATATTGTGATTCAGATTGGGCTAGCTGTGCTGATGACAGGAAGTCCACATCTGGATACTGCATGTTTGTAGGAGGCAATTTGGTCTCCTAGATGAGTAAGAAACAGTCAGTCGTTGCTTGTTTTACAGCTGAGGCAGAGTACAGAGCTATGGCCCTGAGTGTTGCTGAGATGATGTGGTTGAAGTCCTTATTGATAGAGTTGAAGATACACGAGGGAGCACAATTGCAGTTGTGGTGTGATAACAAGTAAGCTATTAGTATTGCCAATAACCCGGTCCAATATGACAGAACCAAGCATATAGAAATTGACAAGTTCTTCATTAAAGAGAAGCTGACCGATGGACTTTTAGAGCTGAGACATGTGGCTACCAAGGAGCTGACTGCTAACTGTCGCACCAAGGGTCTTAGTGCGATAGACTTGGATAGACTCTGTAACAAAATGGGTTTGATCGATATCTTTCGCCCATCTTGAGAGGGAGTGTTGGTTTATGGTTGTTGCATTTGTATTGATTAATACTTGGGCCACTTTTGGGCCCAAGTATATATAGTGTATCAAGCCTAATGAGAAGTAATTCTTGCCATTTTCCAGTGTTCCTAATTGGATTTTCTACGACTACTACAACTTTTCCTTCCCTAATCTCCTTACGGAGGCGGTTCGACCGCCAGGAAACAATGATCCAATTGGTGTTGATGGTCATTAGTGGGGGGAGCACTAGTGAGAATTTTGGGATATAGTGACTGTTAGACCAAAGAAGCAATTATTAGGCAAAGAAACAGGGAAAACGTATGATAAGGAAGAATCCCTAAATTAGGGGATTCTTACCTTAGAAAATCCGTGGAAAAATGGTGGGCTGGTGTGAGAAGAAACAGTGCCAAAACGTGATAGAAAAAATCAGGTTGTCCTATATATATTTGATGTAATCTGTAGAATAAATATATACACAAGAGTTGAAACCAATATCTTTCTTCTCATCAACAATACTTTGTTAGCATGGTATCAGAGCCACCGATTCTCTGATTCGGTGTTTTCTCATCATCTTCCAGTATGTCAGGCGCTCGGGATACCGACCGTGACTTGACTACCAAAGTGGATGGTCAGTCCTCGGCAGTTCTAGCCCCGGCGATTCAGACAGATTTCAATACACAATTTTCCAACCTCCTCACCCAACTGAACATGTCTGAGATGCCCATCTCAATAAGCATCAAGCTTACCGATGATAACTATCCACTTTGGAGCAGACTCATGCGTGTCGCAATCGGTGGTAGAGGTCGCTTGAGTCATATAACTGGTGACCCTCAACCACTGGCAAAAAGCGATCCAACTTATGCACGTTGGGAACAAAATGATCTCACAATCTGTTACTGGCTGCTCAATTCTATCGATCCATTATTGGTAAATCAGTATGCCGAGTGTCCCACGGAAAGGGAGCTATGGAAAGCCTTGTCCACAACATTCGGTAGCACAAGTGATGCTCTTCAACTGTATGATCTTACTGTGAAGGCAAATCAGCAAAAACAAGGGACAGGGACACTGGAACAATTATTTAACAATCTTCAACGTCTATGGCGAGACATTGAACGCAGACAACACAATCCAATGGAGTCCGCGAATGATATTGCCACATTTCATCGACTCCGTGAAGAGACTAAACTGTTCCAGTTTCTGTCTGCGATTCACGATGGCTATGATGCCACTCGCCGAGATATTCTCAAACAAACACCGTTGCCTTCAGTCGAGGCTGCCTACGCCGCTGTCAGACAAGAGCAAACTCGTCGTGGAATATTCCACTCCGACAACGGTGGTGAAACATCATCAGGCGGAATTGGGAGCGGCCTAGCCATGCAGGGTCACACCGAATCCGTACGCCAACCACCGCGTACGGCAGCATCCATCCCTCGCAGCAGTGACCCCGCTGAAAAATCCCGGATGTGGTGCATGGATTGTCAACGGACCGGACACACCCAAGAGAATTGTTACAAACGAGTTGGGTACCCGTACAGAGGCAAGAAATCCCGCCTCTGGTGTGAAGACTGTCAATGTACCGGACATAGCAAAGACGAGTGTTATAAATGGATCGATCATCCGACCAATTGGCCGGACAAGCAAAAAAGAGGAAAACCAGGTGGCTCCGCGGCAACTGCCATGGGCAACGGTGATGTCACCAGCAGCGACAACAGCGTTGGCGCCGGCTTCGGGGGGATCAGTATGGTGCTCGATTCGGCGAAGAAGATGAGAGAGCAGGAGGTTACGGTGCACGAACTAGAGAAATCGAAAGGTAGGGTTAAAATTCATGAAAATTTTGCAGGCGGGTCCCCAGAGGAATCAAAATTTGCAACTAAACCCCTGGATTTATTTATCTCGTCCTTGGAGTCTGGAAAAATTGCACTGCGGTCCCTGAAGTTTTCGACATGTGCGTCGCAGTCCCTAGAGTCTCCAGTGCGGCCCCAAAAGTCTTCATATTCTAATTCTGAGTCTCCCAGTATGCTGTATTTACAGAATAACCCCCAGATTAATATGGTCACACCACCAACAATGGATTCTACTCCCAAACCATGGGTTTCAATTGTGGTGCCACTGACACAATGACTAATGAAATAAAAGATATATGTAGTCATTCTGTTCCCACAAGAATATCTATTCAAACTACAAATGGCGGGTTTGCACAAGTCAAAGGGACAGGATCTATTGCCATTACCCTCAAGCTTACATTACAAAATTGCTTATTTGTGCCATCTTTGTTTTGCAAGCTGTTATCTATCAGTCATGTCTCCAAGGAACTCAATTGTTGTGCTCTAATATATCCAACCTTTTGTTTATTACAGGATATCAAGACTGTAGGATCTAAAGGGTCGATTTCTAAAATTCCGGAAACTTTCAAATCCGGACCAACAACGAAATCGAAACCATAAACGTGTTAATTCATGTTCTACAAGCTAGAGGATAGTTGTACTTACTTGGATCTCACCGGAAACAACAAACCCGCCGGAAACTCGGACAACCGAACGGAAAGTTGCGGACCACGTAAGTTCCAAATAGGCAACTCTCTACCAAAGAGCACTCCCTGGCTAGTGAAGGGGCTGCTAGACCCTGTTTTCCTGCGAAACGGCGACCACGGTGGTCGGAGACTTCACGGAAGATTTTGTTCAGACGAGTTCGTTCGCGCAGCGGAAGTCACGAAAAGAAAACCGAAGAGAAGCCAACACTTCTCACTTGACCGATGGGATTTTATATCCCTTGTAATTGGGCTTTTGAGCCCAAGTGAATTAAGTCTCACTTAATTCTCAATTGGGCTCAAAGCCCAATTGACTTAAATCTCGTTTGGGCTCGAATTAATTGCAAAATAATTCCTTGAATTTAATCTCATTAAATCCAATTAAATTACAATTGAATTGGGTGGTCTCACCAAAACCCAATTAGTTCTCGTCCGTAAAATTCACCAGTTATGTCTCACATAATTATTTATTTATTTCTTCAGTTCACCAGATAGAGCGACCTGATAGGATCTATATCTAAATCGGTACTACCATAAGCGGCATCTAGCAAT
>JAOWBN010177794.1:0-17551 GCA_028565015.1 Pinguicula moranensis
ATTATGCTAATTATGGCAGATTGCGAAAATTAAGCAAGTAGTTTGGCTATTTAAGTCCGGCTTGTGGACTTCTTTCTCATTATTGGATATTGTGAAAAAAATTAATTAAACGGAAACCGAGAGCACCGCTCGGGATTCATTTGGGAAAAGTTCTTGTTTCTTTGTTTCTCCTGCAAATTTTTATACTTTCAAGCCTACAAGATAATCGCTATCTTGTTCCGGCTTCACCTTCCACACTTCCGCCCCATTTTTCGTTGCAGCTTGGCGCATATGTTGCTGCAGATGGTTTGATATGTCCCCCTGGACAATGTATTTCATCTCAAACCATTCATACACCTCCATACATAGGGTGTTTGCTGTCGGGCAGTCTATGAACAGATGACGCGCTGTCTCATTGCAGGTTCCACAGTTTACACACCGCTGAGCAGCTTAAGGTATTAGGATGTTCCTTGCTATCAGATTGTCTACCGTTGGGACATGGTTTGGTAGAAGTCGCCAAGCTAGCATTTGTATCCGCTTTGGTGGCAGTTTGCACCATGCTCTAACTTGCTCCACGGCCTCCGGTGGTGAAAGCCCCATAGCATCCTGTGGAACCTTGTAGCCTGCTGCAACCGTAGATTGTCCTGATTATTCTTCGCCCCACCTCCACGCATCCGGCTGTCCCTGCACAATCGAAGAGTGAATGAGGATTTGTTTCAAATTTTCAAGTAAAGATACCTCTCGTGGCCTAAGTGATCTTCTGAAGGTTAGATTCCAGCTCCATTGTTGTTGATGAGTAAAGGATATCATGTCTTTGATCAGTCCATTCTATTGAGTGCTCAGACGATAGAGGTGCCCAAATCTCAATGCTAGGCAACCGTTGTCGTCCCAATTGAACTTCCAGAACAAAGATTGGTCGCCTTCTCCTCTTATCAGATTAACTCTATTTGTGAACCATTTTGGAGTTCCCTATGCGCCAGATATCCTGCCAAAAACAAGAGGTAAAGTCAGGCAAAGTAATTAAGGTATAGTCGCCGAGATGGTATAATTCTTTGTGGTATTTAGTTCTAATCACTCTGCTCGAGAGGCTCTTCGGATCCACTCTAAACCTCCATAGCCACTTTGTTAGAAGAGCCTTATTCATTAATCCAGTGTCTCATATCCCTAAATCTCCCTCGGATACTTTTTGCATATTGTTCTCCACCGAGCCCAGTAGATAGGGCGTGCGCTACCTGTCTTGTTCTGCCATAAGAAATGTTCAAGAATTTTGTCAATGGACATAAGGATGCATTTAGGAGCCTTGAATAGAGACAGAAAGTATGTAGGCAGGGCTGCGAGCACGGATTTTATGAGAGTTGTGCGCCCTGCCATGGATAAATATTTATTATCCCATTTGCCTACTATGTTTTTAGGCACCTCGAATTGTCCCCTATAGGAAGGCCAATGTACTTTTTTGACAGAGTATCCGGCTAGAGGACTCTTGAAAACCTGTTCAAAGTTTCACTCTTGATGTTGAAACCGAATAACTTGCTCTTGTGAAAGTTGATTGATAGCCAGGACAGAAGTTCAAAGATACGTAGAACTGCTTTAATTGTGAATAAATTGTCTCTGCTCCCATTAGCAAATAATAGTGTATCGTCTGCATATTGAAGATGCGAGAGGGTCACTTTCCCAACCTTTGCTGGTGTCAATTTCTGTAGATCAACTGCCCGGTTAATTAGAAGACTGAGACCTTCTACCACAATGAGAAATAGAAAATGGGAAAATGAATCTCCCTATCTAAGGCCCTTCTGCAACTTGAATTCTCCAGAGCATGTACCATTGATCAACATACCGGCATGGAAGGATGAGATGCACTCGAAGATCCATGCCCTCCAGATTTCGCAGAAACCTAATTTGTTCATCATATCCATCAAGAAATTCCAATCAACATTGTTGAAAGCTTTGCAAAGTCGACTTTGACCATTTCTTCAGGCTTCTTTGACCATTTCAGAGAGTAAATAGCCTCACTGGTAACTAAAATTCCATTCAAAATTTGTCTTCCACGGATAAAAGCATATTGGTTCTTGAAGATGATTTTATGCATCACGTTTCTCATTCTATTGGCAAGTAGTTTAGATAGAATTTTGTAGCCACTTCCAACTAGTAAAATAGGTCTGTAATGTTCCAATCCAAGAGGGCTAGAGATCTTTAGGATCAAGGTGACAAAAGTGGAGTTAAGCCCTTTAGCCAGGATGTTGTTTCTTTGTAATTCCTGTAGAAAGTTGATGAATTCAGTCTTCAACGTCTCCAAGTGCCTTTTGATAATGTGGAAATTGAAACCATTGGGGCTTGGACTTTTAGAGGAGGAGCAACTCCAAATTGTACTTTTAATCTCCTCTTCGATGAACGTGGAAGTAAGGTATTGATTATCTGCCTCCGTAAGAACGACTGAAATTGGTAATGTAAGAGTAGGCCGAGGCAAATGTTCCGAGGAGAAATGTGTAGCATAGTATTTTCTGGTCCCAGACTTAACTTCGCATACCTCATCCGTCCATAACCCTTCTAGCTGCAATCCCCGGATTGTACTTCTCTTATGATGCCCTGTTACCTTAGCGTGGAAGAATCTAGTGTTATTATCTCCCTCGTGGATCCAACGGTTCCTAGACTTCTGCCACAACAAACTCTCTTTCTGCAGCAAGACCTTTTGGAGTTCAACCCAAGTTGTCTTTTTTGAGGAGCTTATTCTTGTCATATGGATGTCCAAGTTCAAACTGATCATCCAATTGATTCATTCTAGTTTTGATCTCTGCCACTTTATTATCGATTCTACCAAAAAACATTTTTGTTCCATTGGCACAATTTCTGTCGCATAGCCTTAAGCTTCTCAAATAGAATGTGGTCACTATAACCGTGAACTTGGATTTTTGTCCATTCAGTGCAAATAAATTCATAAAAAACTGGAAAATTGTCCTAGCAATTCAAGGTTTTGAATGTCTTTGGCCCCAAATTAATTGTCTCTGTCAGAAGGAGAATAGGCCTCTGATCTGATCCGACCATTGTTCCGCCCAATCCTCTGATAACAGAAAGCGGTCTAGCCGGCTACAACAGTCCCCACCTCTGGATATGCAAGTATATCGAGTACGTTGGAGGGAAGGTCTATGAGGGAATTCTCAGCAATGAGGCGATTGAAAGCTGCCATTTCAGTTAGTGCTTGTGGAGCTCTACTTCTTCTCTCTTCTGGCTGCGGATAATATTAAAATCTTCGGCTATGCACCAGCTTGCATTCGGTCTACTAGAAAACAATGAGCCAATTCGGATCCATAAGATCCTCTTCAGTCTCAGGTTACAGGGGGCATAAATGTTGAGAATAATCACTGGTGTAGAGTCCTGCAACCAGATTCCCTCCATACCCACAAAATGATCTTCAACCCACGAGCTTGTTAATTGAAAGGCTGATTTTTCCCATAAACAGATCAGTACTCCAGCTGAGCCTTCAACGTCGCTGTGACACCATTCAAAATCAACCGTAGGCCATAATTTAGTGCAAATGCAGCGGTTAACTGTGCTTAACTTGGACTCTTGAATGAGTGCCAGATCCACCTGATGATGTTGTACTGAGCCTCTGAGTTCGGACTTTTTCCAGGCCAGCCCTAAACCTCATGTTGTAGGACAAGATCTACATAGTACCTACTGAGAAGTTGATTCAGGATTGACACTACTCGCTTGCAGACCGTTAAGCCTCTATAGATCTCTAGAGTTGAGTTCATCCACTTGACGACAAAAATCGGTTCAAGAGGTATTCGAGACAATGCCTAGTTCGAGGGTAAGGTCGACCAATGCCTCAGCTTCCTCCAAACATAGATTGTGCTTCCCTGTGTCAACAGTAGATTCAGCCTGAGCCACAACCTCCACTTCCATAGTGCTTTGGACAGTTCCCCCTGTATCAACTGGAATGGCTTCCTGTGTTGCTTGTTGGACATTAGTTCCTGCTAGGTCGAAATTACCTCTCCTTACCGCTTCAAAGGAGTCGAGTGAAAGTTGTAGTAGCGGCAGGATGCCAAACGGATCCGAGGATTGCTAGTGAGACTGAGTACTTTCTTGTTCCTTAGTTGCGGTGACTTTCGGGGCTTCATCAGCTGGACACATTCTACTTTCTACGGGCATTATCCTCATTGGCCTTAACCCCAGTTGTTCGTGTTGGCTTGTCAACAAGGCGCTGAATTTTCCCACGTGAACCGGGCTAGTAGGACTTTGTAAAGGGGCCGGATAGAAAATATCTGGTTGGTGAGCCCCTGCGAATTTTGTTTCCACTTGTGCTTTAACTTTGGCTCCTATTGGTTTTGGGAGTTCATTATAGTTGCATCCACGTGGTTGGTTTACCTGTGTCTCATTGACCACTCCAATCTTGATCTATGTTAGAACTATGCCTAGTGATTCCTGTGACGGCACCTGCTGCTGTCTAATCTTGGCCAAAGACCTCTTAAATGTCTGCAAATCCAAAGGTGACAGGCGTCCCATCTCGGTTAGTGAGCTCTCCAATATCTCAAAATCAGATGGTCTTATATCCGTTTAAAGGTGTTGACTGTACAGCGGCGACTGACTGTTCCGCTGAATGGCTGAACTGCTGGTCAGTCATGGACTTTTTCGGTAAACCTTCCGGTGAGGGGCATAGATTATCCTCCGGGACTGAAATTGAAACTATCTTATCCTTATCTTTGTTGGCGTTTGGATTTGGATCCTTATGAAGAAGCGGCCAAGCTGTCTCTGAAATGGTATGAGACTCTGCCTTACGTCTGGACATAGGGCCCAACCTATTCTTTTGCACCGTCCATGTGCCAGGCGTCCTTTCCTCACTCACATGAATGGTGAAGTTGCCATCTGATGTTTCTATTTCGATACTTTGCTGAATTGGATCTTGATTGGTGGTTAGCAGGTATATATGACCATATTACATCTCAGAGTGATCCAGAGTTCTCTCATCCACTTTTTGTAACGAGCCCAGCTTTGCAGCAACCACTTCGAAGAACTCACTATACCAAAAATGTAGAGGGATGCCGCGGATTTGTATCCAAGTATATTGGGCCAATTTGTCGTTTAGCATCCTCCACGGTCGTAGATGATATATGCAGAGGCCCTCCATCGTTAAGGAGTTGGATAGGAGTTTGTCCATTTCGGAAGTAGAGACCGTGTTCACGAGAACCTCCCCTCTCTCTAGTCTTACCACTATGCTTCCGGCATAGCCAGTAGAGTTGAGTGTAGTGTTTAAACTAGCCAGATCCAAAACCGGGCTCGGAATTCTGATCAAACAATTGTGTAGCCATTCTGTTGCCAAGGGATCAAGTGTAAAATTGATCGCCATCTGCGTATGCTCATCCGGTTGTCAAATATCCCTTTCCCCAGACTTTGGAGGCTCAAGAGAGGAGTTTTTCTCTGGTTCACTCCTTCCAGATCTAGCCTCACTCACACTAAGAGGGTGTTTTGTGCAGCCTTCTTATGCTTATAATTGGATTATAAGCACCTTTTATCAAAAAATGAAGAGTTATTTTTTGAAAAAATGTGCTTATAATCCAATTATAATTTTAAGAAGGCTGCGCAAAAACAGGGGCTAAGTTGGTATGACCCAACCCAAACCGTGTTGAGTTTGTCCAGCATGTGTGGTCCGACAGATTTTCGGTGAAATCGCACGAATCCTAACCTCTTACCAGTCACCGTTGTTTTCTTTGGAAGATGAACATCAACGACTCTTCTATAGCCTGAAAACACATTCCACATCTCATTCTTATGCCACGCAGGCAGGAAGTTGGTGACATAATATGAGATTGAATCCTCCCTGAGTTTCCTGATGAACACTGGAAGGGCTTTGCGGCTGGCCTCCACGCTTTCAGCTCGATGCCCTTTTCCTTTCACTTTTTGCCATTCAGCTTTCGAAATTTCCAAGCTTAGGGGCTCAATTCCCACAGGATCAACTTGGAGTTGAGTCAAAGAAGAGTGAGTAAGAGGATCAGACGGGAAATTCGCATGTGAAGTCGATGCGGACATGATTCCGGCGATAGGATCTCATAATCGAGTCTAGTGAGAAGTTAGAGAGTAAAATGTAGAGAGAGACATTTTTTGGGGACTAGATTTCTTTTCTTGAACACTGTACACCCACCTAATGGAGGCCTCCCATGGAGGAACCAGAGACAACACAATATCTCCCGACCTTAGGAAAATCCTTACCATCTCTAACAATAAATGTTGAAGCTGTGGAAGATGGTAAGTGGGACGTGCGCGATCAGCTCGAGAGCTCGCGGTCGAGGAAGAATTGGGTGGATAGTGCTACCTTGCAAGAGCAGGGCATTGCTTTCTACTTCAGGAATTTCCTAGCCACCTGGACTGAGACGGGGATGTGGGCTATTTTCGAAGAAATGGGGACTGTCACCACTATATCTGTCCCTCTGAAGATAGATCACACAAGAAAAAAATTTGATTTTGTTCGATTCACGAGCACCACCAACATTGGACAGATAGATACGTTCACTAAATGCCGTGAAGGTGGGCGATCGGACGCTCAAGGCTAACGTGGTCAAGTACCAGAAGCCCCAGATGATCCAGAGGAAAATGCCTGGCAGAACAACGGTAGTTGCTTAGCAGCAATCTCAGTCTAGAATTGTACAACTAACCCCGGTAATCCATGAGATCTTTCTCTCCCCAATAAAAGGGGAAACAAAGTGTCTAGAACTATGCATGGTAGCAACCCTACAGTCGGTCTCCAAAGAGGCAATGCTACAAGAAATTCGTGGAAGACAAGAGCTTAAATCAATCAAGATTTCACTACTCCCAGGAACAAATGTGCTGGTACAAACAACAACTCAGGTGGAGTTAGAAATCTACGGGCAGAAAACAAATGGGACGAGGTCGGACTCCACGACGACTGCCTATGGTCCCCGCAGGTGGCTATTCATCCAAGCAACACATGGATAATTTTTTCAGGCATTCCTGTTAGCTGCTGGAACCAGAGATGCTTCAAGGAGTTGGCGGCACCAATTGAAATCCTGATACAAACTGAGGCAAAGAAGATAGACGCCCAGGACTATGATGAAATTCGGATGCTTATCCATAAGAAAGTTTTGAAGAAACCGGTCCCCTTGTTTAACTTCACCGTGGGTGAGTTATCATACCCTATTTAGGTACGAGAGGATCATTGCCAGTGGAAAAGACATTTTGTATGGATTGAACCACCTATGTTAGCGTACGAACAGATGCTTGATGCCGAAATTAGGCTGGAGTTAAGAAAATTGGCAAAATATACCTGCAACTGCAATGGCTCCTTACAAGAATACCCCGACAAGGGCGCATGTTGATGCTTCTCTGTCAGTTCTTTCCCAGGCCATCTGCATCATGTCAGTGACAGATAAAAGGAAAGATTTGAGGATTAGGTCAGCAGATTTGCAAGATCTCTTATCCTTGAAGGAAGATCTAAGGATTTTCGATGGTTTGACTTTTCAACGACAACCAATTGTGGAGGACAGACAGCGGAACAAAATATCCAATAGTTTTAGCTCATTGGTCGGACCATGACCGGAAGTAGCTGGGGTGAGCTAGCCCAACAGTGTGGTCACTTGATTCAGCCCATCTGGCAACCCAGACTTGGAGACTACTGTGCAGGAAACCAACAGAGGGACATGGATGGCAGACTTAACTCACTGAGTAGCCCAACGTTGGAGAATAATGAGGAGACTAGCCAATAGCAAGAAGAGACTAGCGGACCCAACCCGCCTTGAGACCTGACAGTGAAAGGGGCTACGATAGAGGAACCAGCTCCCCTAGCACTCCTACTTGTGAGTCAGCACGCCCGTATGGCCCTCCGGCCCAATACCTTTCTAGGTAGCAGTGGGTGTTATAAAGCTAAAGGCCTTTGCTCAAGCTTTCTTCAGGATACTTGGATCCAAAAGAGGGGCAACTTTTCATTTAGAGCCTGCTATGAATTCAACCCTAAAGCTAGAGAGCGCACTCCTCGGATTAGAAAAACACATGGGGCACTACCGGATAACTTATCAGTCGCAGTTGACAACACTACACCTTTATCGCAATCAAAAGCTATAATTGACTTGTCTATTGAGCTTGGAGTGTCTCCTAAGACTCCAAGGTTTGAACTTGCATCTCGGCTGGATCAAACACACGTTAGGGACAATGTCTTGTATAACAAGCAGAGGATCTGAGTCCAACCAATTTGAGTACAAGCAGATATGATCGCTAAATAAAAGAACTCCCGTGATCATTGTTTGGATAACTTGCCATTTTAATTAATGCGATTTAACAACAAAAAAAAAGATAATAATAAAAGAGATAAAATCAAGTAAAATGAAATGAAATGAAATAAAAATAAAATAAAATAAAATACATTAATCGAACTGCTGTAACCTAAATATAAAATAAAATAAATTCAAAAATAAAACTAAGCCAACTAAATAAAAGGGAAGGAAAGTAAAGGAAAGCAACTCACAAAAGGAAATCACATTAGTGGACCTGGCATTGCCAACAAAGAATATGCTTAAAGTTAGACCTAGTTTAACATGTGAGATACATATTTATATGTTGTATTTAGGGGTGAAGGAAATGATGCAACATTTTAAAGAAAAAAAAGTAATTTCATCCCGCAATTTTATGCTCCGCACCCTTGAAATCTGGATATGCCCTTCTAAATATATGTTGGCTCCATTTCTATTCTTGCCACACATGAGAGTAAGCAAATGTTAAATGCAATTTTATCTCTCTTATAGAAAAAAATGTAATTTTATTATTGAAGTATGTGAATTTATTTGTACGCATATAAGTAAGGGTATTAGTGGAATTACACTGTGAATATTAGGGTTTGAACTGTTGAGTTGTAATATTAGGCGCATGTATGTATGTGTGTTTATAAGGTGGTCTTCACCTTGACGTTAAAGTAAGAAAACAGTCGAAAAAATCTTCCGCAAAGTTGTGCATGCTTTCTTATATGGTATCAGAGTTATTGTTTTCCTCAACACGTATAACTAGCGGAGGAGAACAAGGGATGAGATTACAGGAAAATTCTGGAATGAGAAGAGTCTCCTGAGGAAAACACTGAAGAGAGGAAAGGCTTAAGTTGGGTATTGAGAGATACCGGGAATAATATGAAGTGAATGGGAGAAGAAACAACTGAGAGGCAGAAAGGCCAGAAGGTTAGGGAAGAAATGGCAGAAAAGATGATCCAGTGTCACGTTGAAAGTCCATATCAGGAATTGGGCTCAACACAGGCGTAATAAACGGGCCTAGGGCAAAATTCAATGAACAGTAGCTTGATGTGCCAAGTACATAGCAACTTAGACCACAATCTGCAATTGGTCCTGACAGGAGTTGCGAATATGGGCTAGGAGGCTAAAATGGAGAGTGATTCCAGTTTTGAGGGAGAAAGCTGGGCCCACTCCCCTAGTTTGAGTCCGGACATTCCGGAATAAATCTTCGTATCTCCGAAAAGGCTAATGGATCCCGAAAATCATTCTCTAGAGACAGTAAATATTGATGGGTTGGTTGCGTGCCTAAAAATTAAAGCTGCTCAGAAACGGACGAAGGGGATAAAATATGTAATCCGGAGGCAATTAAAGCTTATGAGTCGGATAACAGCCAACAACAGAAGCAAAAGAGAGGGCAGGGTAGGAGTAGAGAACATCTAAAAAGACAAGCTCGGATCCCTAGATAAGTTCCCTTCTTACTATATCGGCAAAGTATCTTTTAATTAATAAGGTTTTTATAATGTGCTTTACAATTGAATTCTGGAATATTAGAGGAATCAGGAAATCAAAAGAACAATTAAAAATAATTATTAAAAAACTCGATATCATATTACTTTCCATACCGAAACCTTTCATGGAAGTTAACTATATGGGAAGGGTAGGGTTGATTCAACTTCCTTACCATGTGCACTATGAGGAAATGGATGGTAAATTTTGGATTTTTTGGAAGGAAGAATTGGAATTCTCAATTGTGAGCATGTGTTAACAAGCAATTACTAGAGTCTACGAATGGAGGAACAAAAGATCCTAGTTTCTTTTATCTACGGGAAATGCGACTACAGTCACATAAGAGTCTTGTAGCAGTACTTCGAATCCATCCAAATAAGGGGTAGACCATGGATAGTCATTGGTGACTTCAATGCCATAAAGCAAATTTAGATAAACATGGGGGTATTGATCGCACGGCATATCCAATGTGGGAGTTTGATGGTTTTATCAACAACTACGCCTTGATGGAACTACACTCCGTAGGCCCTGAATTCTCCTGGTGCAATTGTCATAGAGGTAATGCCAGGACAAGGACGGAACTAGACAAGGTATTAGTGAATAATATATGTATGCGTTGGAAATGGTATGCATCTTACAAGATGCTTCCTAGGAAATTATCATATCATAGTTCGATAGTAGTTATCTTAATGGAACAACAGTGCATCTACGACGCAAAACACTTCAAATTTCTAAATATGTGGACGCACTATGAGACTTTCAATATTCTGGTGAAAGAACAGTGAGATTTAGTGGGCCATGAGGACAAAATGTTAAATCTGGGAAGGAAGCTGAAGAATATCAAGATTAAATTAAGACAATGGAATAAGTCAACCTTCGACATAACAGAAGATAAAATCCAGGAACTTGAGATTAGAATGGAACATTTAGAGATGGAACTTGGAGGTTTTTGATGAAAGTCTGGACAAAGAGCTAGTGGTCACCAAAGCTGAATTGGTGGAATGGGAATTCGGGAATTATCAAGACTCGAACAAATGACGAATAAGAATTGGATTAGAGAGGGAGATAAGAACTCAAAAATATTCCATGGTATCATCTATGCCAAAAGGAACAAAAGATCATAAATCAGATGGTGCTAACTGATGGGAGTACCCTAGATGGCACTAAGAAGATACATGAGGAAACAGTAAGATACTTTGAGAGAAATCTTAATCTGGAGGATGACATAGTTCCCAAATACAACCTCTCAACTTTGTTTGATAAAAAAGTCAATGAGGAAGAGAACAGGAGTTTGGGCAGGTCTCCTTCCATCACGGAAATTAAAGAGTCTCTATGGACAATCCCAAGGAAATAGTGCATCCGGACCAGATGATTTTGGATCGAAATTTTTCAAAGCTACCTGGGAGATTATCGGAAAGAACCTAGCTAGCGCAATCCAAGCTTTCTTCGCGCAAATGAGTTTTCCTAGAATCTTTACCTCCAATATACTAGTACTAATTGCCAAAGTGAAAAACCCAAATAGGTTTGATCAATTCCGACCTATAAGTCTGTGCAACATAATATACAAAGTAGTGGTAAGGATTTGGGTAGGCAGATTAGCTAAATTCATCCAAAAATTGATTGCGAATGAACAATGGGTTTTCATCCAAGGTAGAAACATATTTGATCACATCATCCTGACACGAGATCACCCAGAGTATACATAACAAACACCCAAGGGAAAAATGCCATGGTAAATTTGGACATGGCTAAGGCCTATGATAGAACAGATGAACTTTTCTAGAAAACGTCTTAGCAGCTAAAGGCTTTGATCAGACAACATGTAATCTTCTGACGAGACGTGTCAAAGAATAATGGTTCTCAATCGACATGAATGGTACGCCCTTGGGGGTTTTCCAGGCATGACAGAGTCTTAGACAAGGGGATCCACTTTCACCATACCTATTCATCCTCATGCAAACACTATCAAAACTGACCACTTAGGAATTTGAAAGGAGCCCCCTTAAAAAATTCCAACATCCGATGGGGAGCATGGTGATCTCACACCTGATGTATGCAGACGATGACCTAGAGTGATGATAGGAGATCAATGAGATCCTTGATGAAAATCCTGAATTTGCTCATGGTCAAGTCAAAAAGTCAACAAATCAAAGATGACCATTTTCTTATCTAACAAAATTGGTCCGATAAGGTGGGCACAAATCTTGCAATTCACGGGTTGCAGGGTAGGTGAATTCCCTACCACATACCTAGGAGCTCCCTTGTTCACAGGGCGAATCAAGCGAACAATCTTGGAACCACTGCTACAAATAAAAAACAACAAGATTGCGAGGTGAAAAGAAAAGTTGTATCTCATGCTAACTTTGATAAAAACACGTGCTTTCATTTTTTTTTATAGGTAATAATGAATTTTATTCACATAAAAAATGTTTTAGTTACAGGAGAAGGACATGTCTATCCTAGAGGATAAGCATTCCAATGGAAAGTATACGTAAGTTCACGGAGGATAAAAAAACATCAATACAGAGTCCCGGTTGACGTAACCAGACGTTCAGAATCACTACAGTGGGAGTAGTCTCATGAGCTATTAGCCAGTGCCAAGTGTGTATCTGAATTTGCTCAAAGCTGGAAAGGATGTTGAGAGATCCTTTTTCATGAGCTATCAAGTTTCTAGTTTTCCAAATAGCCCAAATTGTAACGTGCCAAATGGATCTCCAGAGATCCTTCCCATTAATCCGTGTCCTCAAGCCCATGTGAGACAGGAGGTGAGCCCCCACAGAGTTCGGTCCTACTGTGACCACCCCCAGCCACTCGTATATCAGCGACCAAATTTTGAAGGACTCGCTACAGGAACAAATCAAATGGACTACGAACTCGTACGTGTTTTTGCAAAGTTTGCAGAGACTCTCATCGAATGTAAGTACCAAACCTCGATCTAACAGGTTGTCCATCCTAGGAATGCGTATACTCATGGTCCTCAGCAGAAGAAAGCAACCTTTCTAGGGGACAATCGCCCCCAGACCATAGCCATATCAGGCGCCGATGGACTAGACAGGTTGATGTCCTGTATAATGCTTTGGTATGCGCTTCTTGGTGTGTATGTCCCTTGCACGCCACTTGTCCATCACCACGAATCAGAGCGGGATGATGGAGTGAACAGGCTCATAGTTTCAACACGTGCTTTCAATCATTCCCTTGCATCATACTCTATTGGTTATGAAAATTCCACGGTACATTTCAAATGGTGGGTCTCTGAATTTTGAAGCTCAATCCTGGAAAACCATTAAATTTGAATTTCCAAAAAGGAGCAAAGTGTATACTGGGTAAGGGATAAATCATCATTCAAAGGATAAATTACGACATAAAATTAAATATATACAAAATTGAAAATTGATTTACGTACACATATTCTGACACATTGTGTTTATTGCCTTCAGCCATTTTGAAATTCGCCGTCTAATTAGTTTGTGCCTCTAATATTGGAAAGGTAGATAGAGATACACATTAGTTGAGTGTGAGCTGACAGTTGACACAATAATTCATAGTATAAATTAGGTATTCATGGTCAATTGGAATGAACAAAAAATTATTTGATGCTTATAAAAATTGTAATAAAATCTTGTCGATTTAGGGTTTAAGTTATTAATTCTTGATAAAAAAAAATTAATGTAGCTGCATTCCCACGATTATTACTTTGATATTTAATAGAATTTGTATGTTTTTGTTCCTCCAAAACAATTTATTAGTTTCACCCCTACATATATATACACTATTAAATAAAGGTAACGTAACTTGGGGAGAAGATAATAGGGGACCAGGCGCCATTACCCTTACCACTATTTTGTTTATATTATAATATAAACAAATATGTGTTTGTATATCTCGTCACTGGATTATTTTGAAGTGCAAAATCAGATTAAAAAAAATGGGTGCAAAATCATTCATAAATTCCCCACAGCGAAGAAAAAATTTGCTAGCAATTTAAGAATTTGAAAATTATCCATAAATCAAACCCACCGACGTCTGATTCAATGATGAAATGGGGGGAAGAAATGAGAAATTAAATTCTCAATGTTTGGAATGGTGGGGCCCATAAAAATAAAAAAATTAAAATAAAACAAAGATGATCCAAATCTGATTGACAAAATCTCCAGAATTTCCATGTAGATGTAACATGTAAAAAAAACTTTTTCGCAACCAGTCCAAATCCAGTCTACTTTATTGTCTCCCTTTGTCAAAGTCACACAGTTTAGAATTTTGTTTTGCCTAGTAGTGGCACGCACATAGATTAGTCGAATCACCAAGATCCTAGGGTATTTTCGTACTTGCACACCCCCACATCCCCCAAAGTCCAAACATTGAAATGCTAGCTGTAAAAGAGATTGAGCTGTGAATGAGCCTCAAGTCTGCTGCAAGTAACTTATAGCGTAATTTTAATACACTAATATTGTGGGTCTAGTGATTTGAAAAATTATTTTTTTTAACACTTTTAGGCCTACTAAATTTAATATGACAAGTATTAGTGTATTTTAAATTGGTTAAATTAATATGCTAAATCATTTATCAGATAACTCGTCTGAACGCTTTTATTGCTGTGCTTTTCCGGAAAGGCCCACACACTACACACACTTAGCTGATCAACCCGAGAGAGAGATCTTCTTGGTCTCACAAAGAAGAAAAAGTGGACTATTAACTATTTTGCCGTTAAAGGTAGAAATAGAGGGCTATAGCTGTTTGAAAGAAATATACTGAGCCCATTGAATACGTATTTCGTATTTGCTTCTCATTCATAAATTACAATGTTCCAGTTCTCTCTTCCTTCATTTCTTTTGGGACCCAGAAAGATGAAATCTTTTTAACATTTTCCGTGTTAGCTTCTTCTTGGGGTTTGGATATCAATGCTGGGTTGAATTTAACTCTTGGGTTTTATGGAAAGTTCTCTTTTGATTAGATCTTTGCAGAAGTATGGTGTAGATTTTTGTGAATTGCTATGCTTACGGATTTGGGTTTAGTTGAAAATGCAAGGAGGGGGACTTCGGAAGTGTTATTTTCCCTAGTGTTTTTGTTTTTTGGAAAAGCGAAAACTGGGTTTGTCTCTTTGAATTCTCGTTTACTAAAAGCAAAGAATTTGGAAGCAAAAGGCGGGTGGGTTGTGAAGAGAAGAGATGGGTTGCTTTTCTTGTATAAGCCCTCAGAATAAAGATGTCACTGATTGTAATGAGAAGACACTCCCAAGATCTACGCGTTCTTCAGGTTTCTTTTCTTCCCTTGCTATTCTTAAATGTTTTCCTCTCTATCAGTATCTATGGATATATGTATATAAAGGTGAAATGCGATTGGTTTCAATATAATAATTTTGACTCTTGCCTGGGTCTCACTCATTGGATTCATATGAAGTCGGATGGAAACGAAAAGCCAATGGTAATGATAATGGTAAGATGGTGAATATTAGCTAATTATCCCAGCTTGATTTTGTTCTTTGCAGCTGTCTCTGGTTGGGAAAATATCTGATGCTTCCTTTGCTTTTGGTTTTGCATTGCTTAATTATGTAGAAACTTTGAAGAAAGGAGGTCCGGGGATGACGAAAGTAAAGGAAAGCAACTCGCAAAAGGGAAAATCAGCACGCAGCTTCACATTCAAGGAACTCGCTTTGGCAACTCAGAATTTTAGGGAGGCCAATATGATCGGTGAAGGGGGGTTTGGGAGTGTTTATAAAGGCCGCCTCGAATCTGGCTCGGTAAGCTCTCTGCTTGCTAGTTGTAAAATAATTTGGATGCCTATGCTTGATGGCCTAGTGGTTAAGTGTGTCTGTGTAAGGGTGTGTACGTTTAACAGGCAATGAGCTGATGGTTTGGTATCGACCAATAAAAAAAGAATATTCATGTGCAATAATCATTGCAATGGTACTTGCTACTTAGCTTGATTTAATGATTCTTATGCTTCATGTAGCCCTGGGTGCTTGGTTTTATTATCAGGTTGTTGCTGTAAAGCAACTTAATCATGAAGGGCTTCAAGGAAATCAGGAATTCATTATGGAAGTTCTCATGCTAAGTCTACTCCACCATCCCAACCTTGTGAACTTAATCGGTTATTGCACTGATGGTGACCAGAGGCTCCTGGTTTATGAGTTTATGCCCAGGGGAAGCCTGGAGAATCATCTCTTTGGTAATTTTTCATTTGCTCTTGATGGTTCATACTAGCATTTTTTATCGTTTAATGTTGAATACAGGTATGATACTTGAAAGAAGAAAATTGCTTGATTCAAATCAAAGAGCCCTTTCCATCCATTATACTATTTCTCTTCATTTGGAATTGCTGAAGCAGTTTTGATTCTGTGAAAGATTTACTGTTTGGAAATTCTTATTTTGTTTTTCTCTTGATTTGATACTAGCAATTTGTCCTCTGTCAGATGATCATGGTTCCTGCATGAATTGAAATTGCTGCGTTACCTTCCGCCTTATTACCTAACTTTTAAGTAAGGCTGGTCTTATGCCACACCAAAACATCTTCGAGAAGTGCATATGACTTTGTCATGCAATTGCTGCTTATCTGAACTCTCCATTTGTTGTCAGATGTGCAACTTGGGCAGAAACCTTTGAGTTGGAGCACGAGACTTAAGGTTGCTGTTGGCACCGCTCGTGGCCTTGAGTATCTCCATTGCAAAGCAAATCCTCCAGTTATTTACCGTGATTTGAAATCTTCGAACATATTGTTGGACAATGACTTCAATGTAAAACTCTCTGATTTTGGGCTAGCAAAACTTGGACCGGTTGGGGATAACACTCACGTCTCAACACGTGTGATGGGTACTTATGGATATTGTGCCCCTGAATATGCCATGAGCGGCAAGCTGACTCTAAAATCAGACATCTACAGCTTTGGTGTTGTTCTTTTGGAGATGATCACTGGGCGCAAGGCTATTGACAGTGATAGAATTAATGGAGAGCAGAATCTTGTTTCTTGGGTAAGTTACATCCTTCAACTTCTAATTAACAGTAGAGTTTTCATGTGTTGTCCTAAGATTAGTAAGAGCTTTGTCTTCTTCGTCCATGCTTGTTGTTACTATTATTTCAACAGTTCATGCCATCATCCCGATTCTGCCTGGTGAATATGTGCTATACTTGGTACCCTCTCTCCTAAGTTCTACAGAAAGACAATGTTACTTTTCCAAGTAGTTGGAATCCTTAAACTGAATTCGAATTCAAATTGAAATGTAGCTCCAGAAGTGGCACTTTTGAATTTGCTCATCTATTATAACCTATTAGGGAAAAAGATAACTTAACTTTAGAGTCAGATTATCCATGGTTTCCACGACGAAGTTTCCTTGGGGATTTACCGAATAAGAAACATTAATGAAAAAAAGGAATACGAGGATAAAAAATCTTGATCATGTCTGTTAGAAAGAACTTGCCTGAGACAAGATCAAGCGAGGTATTAAGAGAGTCTGGGAGATTGAATTAGTAGTGATATACTCTTGTAAGCAATCTTGAATCGACCTAAGAGTTTAAACCATTTACAGGAAGTAGGATTGGATATTAAGAATCCAAACTCGGGATTGTCCGAGTGTTGCATTTTCCTCTATTTCATTGTTTCTCCTTTTGCTTCAGCGACGATTATCTTTGCCGAATTGAATTATCCTTGTGATATCTCGAAGGGAATCAACTATTTTATTCATCTCTCCATCCATTTCTTACATGAGAAAAGGAACTTGCATAATCACTAGAGAAAAGACTTCTAATTTCGTTTTACTTGCAGTCCTGCCCTTTCCTAAAGGATCGCCGTAAATATGTCCAGATAGTCGACCCTCAGTTAGAAGGGCACTTCTCAACCCGGAGTCTCTATCATGC
>JAOWBN010177804.1:0-17550 GCA_028565015.1 Pinguicula moranensis
GGGGTTTATCTGTCTGAGTTGAATTTATTGAAGGGATAGATGATAGAGTTGAGTCCTAGGATCTGCTTGACCACGGATACGTGGACTTCCATTCAAAACACCAACTACATGTGTGTCACAACGCATTTTATAGATACGAAGTGGCAGTTGCACAAGAGGGTGATCAGGTTTCAAAAGATTTTAAACCACACGGGTAGGTCACTTGCACATGTACTTGATACTGTATTGGATGAGTGGGGTCCTAACAAGGTTTTAACTATTACGGTGGATAATGCATCAGCAAATGCACCATGCTTGGATGACTTGAGAGATAGGCAGATCCAGAGGTTTGGTAATGTATTGGGTGTTGTTGTTTTGAAGCATCTAAACTTGCATATGAGGTGCACTGCGATGGACATAAGGAGCTTGATACATCTATTGTTAAAATGAGAATGATGGTTAAGTATGTTAAATCTTCCCCTCAGCGGGAAGATACGTTCAAGAAGCACGTGGAAGCTAAGGGCATGCAAGGAAAGGTTTTTTTTGCAACTTGATGTCTGCACTAGGTGGAATTCTACCTATATCATGTTGAAATCAGTGGATAAGCATCGAGCTGAATTTGATGAGATGATCAGGGTTGATGATGTTTTCGTGGGGTGCATGTTTGATCGGAGAGGAGATGGAGCACGAGTAGGGGTGCCCAAAAACTCCAACTGAGAATGTGTCAAAGTGTTTTATGAAGCAACATTAACGTTTTTAGCCTCAAAGACCTGCACCGCACATCTATTTTTCAGGTTATCTCTATACGTGTTTATTTTTTTCTCTAACCAATGCACCTTCATTTCATTCATAAAAAAATTTAAATGTATTCTGGTTATTTTCAGGGAGATGTGCAACATAAAGAGACAGCTAGATGTATGGAGGAAGAACCCGAATGAGTTCTTTAGTGGGATGGCAGAAAGAATGCTTGACAAATATGCAAAATATTGCTGAGAACTAACTGAGGATGATCCGACGCTTAGGATAAACAGGTAATTAATGTTATCAATTAATAAGGTTTTTAATGTTCTTATTGCTTATTTTTGTTGTATGAATAAGCGTTTATTGATCTGTTTTGCAAATAAATAGGTTTTATTTGTGGCAACTATTCTTGAACAAAAATGTAATATTACCTGGTTTGAGTTTTGGTTGCCCGAGATCATGAGCGCCGATGACAGTGACAAAGACGTTGAATTGGCTAGGAAAATAATAGAAGAGTTGTTTAATGAGTACAATTCTTTATATTGTGACTCTTCTAGTTTTACACGACGACTTGGAGTTGAAGGTGCAAGTGCAAGTAGTTCGGAATTGAGAATCAGTGACATTGGAGATGATCCAGATCCAAAACGTATTGCATGGGAGCATCTGATTCAAAATACACAATTCAACAAGCAAA
Organism: Pinguicula moranensis; assembly: GCA_028565015.1. Taxonomy (NCBI): domain Eukaryota; kingdom Viridiplantae; phylum Streptophyta; class Magnoliopsida; order Lamiales; family Lentibulariaceae; genus Pinguicula; species Pinguicula moranensis. The sequence continues at coordinate 1,415 of JAOWBN010177804.1, forward strand.
CAAAGTTGGATAGATACCTCAGTGATGGACAAGAGCCCCCTACGAATTCATTCACCATTTTAGAGTGGTTGAAAGTTAATGAAAACAAATATCTAGTGCTTGCTAGAATGGCTCGAGACATTCTAGAAATTTCAATCACAACCGTTCCTTTGGAATCGGTTTTTAGGACGGGTGGTAGGGTACTGAGTGTATTTAGAAGTTCATTATCCCCTATGACTGTTGAGGGTCTAATATGTGCACAGAATTGGCTCAGATCAAACATCGAAATATTCGCTCATTGTGATGGTACTGAGGATCAAGAAACTTACCGACTTGATGCAGGTGAGAAATATTGTTCTCCAAATTCATTTACAATTTTATATTTCATCATTTATTATTATCTTCAATTCATAATTCATCACTTATTGTTTTTTGAAGAGATGTTAACAAATCCACAAACCAATCTGGAGGGGATCGGCGAGCTACCTATCCGGGTTGTAGATCATTCTGTTATCAATTGAATTGTACTTTAAAACTTGATGTGTTTGTTTGGATTTGGTGGACAGTTATGCTTTGAGAATTGAGACTTGAAAGTGATGTTTTGATTTCTTGCGGACTGTGGAGTACTGGAGTGTGGACTATCCAATACTCATGACCTGATCTGAATCCTATTATTGGTTTTTGCTGAATTTGTTTTGTTATTTTGTTTGGCGTGACTGCCGGTTTATTTTTCAGTTCTTATTCTTAGGTGGAAGTTGAGAGCTTAAGCATAACACCTAGAATGGAAAATCCATGAAATACAACAATACATAATAGCAGCACTTGTCTTTGTCTTTGCAAAATTTCATCTTCATTAATCATTATCCCTATTGAAGGAAACTGGAAAAAATCGTGGCCCATAAACTTTGATTTGCCGAATATGTGTATCCTTTCCATTTAGATGATTTTCATCAGTATGATTCATAATGTTGGATCTCATAAGCTCGAAAAGATAAACAGGATACGTGATGTCCAAAAAATTATATCCTATGTATATGATTAAAGATGGTTAGATGGCTCATTCTTCTAACGGAAAGCTCATTAAATTCTAAATAGAGCTCAATGACGTAAAATCAGTCTGATCAAACAGAACTCAAGGCCAATTAGTTCTGTTCAAGTTCAAGTGTTCAACAGAAACTAAACGGCTCATACTTCCCAAATCGGTAATTCAGTCAAATCGGTAATATTGACCCGATTAACGAATTCGCTCAGAATCGATATGCCTTTGTCTTAAGCGAATTCCTATTTCTCTTCGAAGTTTCTAGACACGGCACTGGATCATAAAATCCCATGAGCGCGACACGTAGGCACCTGTCTTCACTGAACATCCAGAGTGAGACTGCAAATGCAAGAAGCATCAGGAGAAAAAACTGTCTGCAAATTCTAGAACCTTCGGTCTAACCTATTACAAAAAAAAAAGAACTTTCGGTCTGCGCATACTTAACTACTCCATCACTCTCTCTCTTCTCTCGGCACCATTAGATTCCCTTTTCACACAATCTGGCTTCAACTACCAACACTAATTTCCGATCCACAAATCTTCACAGTTTTTTTATGGAAGATGTGAATGTGATAGTGGAAGTGGAGAGCACCGATGCCGCCTGCGGCGGTGCAGTCTCATCGTTTTCTTCGTCCTCCACTCCACAGCCGATGGACGGGCTTCACGAAGTTGGTCCGCCGCCGTTCTTGATCAAGACGTATGAATTGGTGGAGGATCCTGTGACAGACTCGGTGATCTCGTGGAGCAGGGCGAAGAACAGCTTCGTTGTGTGGGATTCTCACAAATTCTCCACCAATCTGCTTCCAAAGTACTTCAAGCACAGCAATTTCTCGAGCTTCGTTCGCCAGCTCAACACATATGTAAGTAATTTATCCCAAACTTGAACACAATCTTCACATCGTACATCTTTCTTAATTTGCCTTGTATGGATTGGACTTGAACTTGAACTTATTTGCTGCAAATTCAGTGATTTGAGTACTTCTATGATGCAAATGGTATCTATTGCTTCTGATGAATTACTATATTTGCAGTCTTGGTGATTTAGCTGTTAGTGGAAGAGACTGGATATGTAGGTTAGGTAGTGTGCCGTGCTCTGTTCTGGACCTCATAATCTGTTCAGATTTTGAGTCCTAAACTGGTACTCATACAGGGTTTCCGTAAAGTTGATCCCGATAGATGGGAATTTGCCAGCGATGGATTCTTGAGGGGGCAGAAGCATCTTTTGAAGACGATCAAGCGCAGGAGAAATGTTGTACAAATAATGCTCACCACGCAGAGCACAAATTCTTGTGTGGAGCTTGGTCTAGACGGCATGGAAGGAGAGCTCGAAACTCTGAAACGTGACAGGAGTAATCTCATGGCGGAGATCATTCAGCTGAAACAGCAGCAGCAGAGCTCAGGAGAACAGCTCGCGGCGATGGAGGAGAGAGCACAGAGATCGGAGACGAAGCAGAAACAGATGATGAGTTTTCTTGCCAAAGCATTCAGAAGTTCAATCTTTGTTCAGCAATGTCTTGATACCTTATCCGCTGATGACCACAAACACATCAAGATTGGGCACAAGAGGAAACTACTAACGACTCCGAGTGTTCTGAGAGACGAGGAGGAGGAGGAGCTTCAAGTGAAGGTAGATGCTCTGTTCGGGGAGGAGACCGCAGCGGAATCCGGTGAGTTGAGTAAAGTGAATGACATTATCTGGGAGAGTCTTCTTAGTGATGATCTTGTGCCGGAAAATGAGGATAACAACGCCCAGCCGGTGGAAGAAATGGCGGCCGGATCGGCGGAGTGGGGTGAGGATTTGCAAGATTTTGTAGGCGAGTTGGGGTTTCTCTAACCCCAATCAATGTCATTTTTAGGTTTGATCGATAATTTTCATAGTGTACGAAGAGCAGTTATTAATACATATGCATTTAGCTTTAGAAGATTGTAACAAAGAAATTCCAATCAATTTTCTAACATCTAGCAAAATTCGGAAATCTAACCTAGCTTCAGTTTAAGGGGAGTCGATATTCATCAATGGCGAGACGATATGTTGAGCCATGTTTTCATACCGTCATATACTGTAAAACCAATTGCGACCGATGGGACAACCTACGAAGAAAGATATTAAACACAATCTCCAATATTACTGAACATTCAGTTACATACCAAGTGATTTCCACTTTTATCATTCTGTTACCTTGATATAGTTGATACTCAGGCAAGCAAAAAGTTGTCGCCACCTTGATTTTGTACGATGTAGGCAAGTCCCGCCATGGTGTTTCTGTAACAGAGATCTCCTTGTGATGCAGCATGGAGAGACTCAACCTGGACGTGAATGAAACAAAATGAATGAGAAAGTTATATGTAATTGATTCGACTATGATCTGCAGTTTCCATTGTCTTCGAGGGCAGTGCTAGATCAACAAATCAGTACCTGCATCTGCCTCCTCACAACATCTAATGGGTATGTCAGTGTTTGCCCAAATAAATCGGCTAGAGCCCCGCAGGATAATCTCATCAGAATGGACTTCTGGTGTTCTTCGGGAACGTGTCTTTTAAGTTCCTCATAAACGTAAAATTTGAGTCCGGAATAAGGAAGAATACCAATGAGGGTTGGTCCTGCATGAACGCATTTGCTCAGCTCTTTTGATCATGATATCGCAAGTAGTATACTTAATACTTGCCTCCAGATACATGGAATACGTGCAAGAAAGAAATAAGAGGCCTGTTGATGATATATGAATCAGTTTAGACTTACGCCTCTGTAGAGACCACGTGCTCCTCCTTCCTTATAGACTCTCCCAATTACGTCTCTAATTCCAGAGTAAGCAGGATTGGTGTTAAGTTGTCCTGTTCTATGTTTAAGGGTCTCTGTAGTGTCTACAACCTGAGAAACACGAAATGAATGAAACAGCAGGCTAGTCAGTCAATACTATACCAAGCAAAATGAAGAATGCTTGTTTTGTTAGTTATCTACACAAACAACCGACTTACAGAGTGGAAATCACATCAAGTTCAAGTTCTTTATACCTGGTAAGCGAGTATAGTGCGGGCCAGGTCCAATGGATACGTGCACAAAACTGCAGGCCCGCCAGCTGCAGAACCAGCTAAAAGGTCCACAACAAGTCCAGTTCCTACAGAAGACCAGTTACCCAAAATCCATAAGCGATACTGCTCGTACGTCATGAAATGCAATGCTGCATAGGGTACAATACGAAGCACATTGGCTCCATTCCCTTTGGTTCAATAGAATTAGAGTATTAGAATTGAAGAGATACATTAGTTTATATAGAAATATATAAGGGTAAACTATGAATAAAAAGCCTTAAGAATTATCTAAAAAATGGGCCTTTAGGAATTATCTAGAACATGGACCTTAAAGCTTATATTCCAACATTCCCCTTTAAGTTGGGGCGAATATATCAACGAGCACAATCTTGTGAACTGTCACTTGTAGTAGTCCTGGGCTAACAGACTTCGTGAATAGGTCGGCTGTCTGATTACGTGTACCAACAAATTGTGGGACGATAACTCTTGATTGAACTTTCTCTCGAATAAAGTGGATATCAACCTCGATGTGTTTTGTTCTTTCATAATCAAGTTAGAGGATAGCATAATACCTAACTTGTTGTCACAGAATAGAATAGAGGAATCAGTGACTAAGAATCCCAATTCCTTAAGAAGCGAGCGTAGCCATAATACCTCACACGTCCCCTGTGCCATAACTCGATATTCAGCTTCAGCGGATGACCGGGAGATAACTGCTTGTTTCCTGCTCTTCTGTGAGATAAGATGATTCACACGGAAGGTGCACAATCCTGAAGTGGATCGACGATCACTCTTTGACCCTGCATAATTGGCATATGCGAAACATGACAGACCATATTGAGTACCTACTGTGAAAAAGAGACAAAGACTTGGGCAAGTCTTCAGATACCAGAGAATATGATAGACTGCATCGAGGTGTGTCTTCCGTGGAGAGTGCATAAACTGGTTGACCACACTCACTGCGAACGTGATATCTGGCCTGGTATTGATCAAGTAGATTAGTCGTAGGACTAGGCGTTGGTATACCGATGGATCTGATAATAATTCTCTCATATCTGCAGATAACTTTTGATTTGGATCCATAAGAGTGGAGGCAGCCCAACATCCTAACATCCTCGTGTCCTTAAGAAGATCAAGCGTGTATTTTCGCTAAAACATGTAGATGACACAACAAGACCTTGCCACCTCAATACCAAGAAAATACTTGAGTGAGCCAAGATCCTTCACATCAAATGCTACTCTAAGGTGGTGGTTTACCCAATTGATTCCATGCATATCATTTCCTGTAATAACATATTCACCGTGAGAGTTTCGACGTATAAAGCAAGTATGATCAGACTGGTATCAAGTAAAGCATAAAGACACAACTACGTCATTGAACCGCCTGAACCATGCACGGGGAGATTGCTTCAACCCATACAGGGACTTGCGAAGATGATAGACCTTCCCAGAATACTCTCCCTCAACCCGAAAATAGGTGGTGGATCCATATAGATAGTCTCAGTCAGGTCCCCATTCAGAAATGTATTTTTGACATTTAGCTGATACAATGGCCAAGGATAAGAGGCATCTAGAGAGACAATCAGTCGAACCGTGATGAACATGGCAATCGGTGCAAAGGTCGCACCAAAATCCTTGCCGGGAACCTGCGTGAAACCCTTGGCAACAATACAGACTTTATACTTGTCAATAGTACCATCAGCTAAATACTTGATAGTAAAGACCCACTCACAACCAACAATCCGCGCCGCCGGCGGAAGAGATGCAAGTTCCCACGTGCAGTTACGCTCGAAGGCATCCATTTTCGCTTGCATGGCAGTAACCTAATTAGGACTCTGGAGAGCTTCATGGATAGCCCGGGGAATGGAGACCGAGTAAATTGCACTAAGGATGGCTCTATAGGATGTGGTCAAACCCTGATATGAAAGATACTTGGAAATGGGATGGTCAGTAGAACATTTAAAAGTTAAGCGATCTGGAGGTCGTCTATCATTGGTTAGATAACGGGGAACATGGATAATAGATGAAGAGGGAGGTGAGACAGTACCTGAATCCGAAGAAGTCTCTGGCAGGGGCACAATGGAGCATGGGTGCCAAGCATACGTCTGAGTAACTAGTAGTCGGGCGACAGGAGACTCGGGATTAGAATGGGCCACCGGTTTTGAGGAGACCACAAGGACAGAAAGAGGGGACATATCAAAGATTAGAATAGGACGAGGGCTAGTCTCTGGGTTCTCAGGAGCAGACGGAGTCGTTGAAGTGCCTAAAAAGTATGGGACAGTTTCCAAAAAAGTAACATTAAGGGTATGATAATAATGATGGATGAGAGATTCATAACAACGATACCCTTTTTGACATGAAGGAGTAGCCCAGGAATACACAACGAACCGCCTTATCATCAAGTTTCGCGCGAGTCAAACTTTTGTTCTGAACAAAGCAGGTACACCGAAATACCTGAGGAAGTAGGGGAAAGAGGACACTATCAAACTGAAGAACATGTAATGGTGCTCTGCTCCCAAAAATACGACTGGGAGTCCTATTGATAAGGTATGTGGCGGTGAGAAGGGCCATGTGCCAAAAAGGTTTAGATACTTCCATATGCGATGTGGCATGTTTTGCAACAACACTCATACGCGATGTGCCTGAAGCAAGCTAAAAAGTTTTAGGAACTTCTATCTGGGCCTGAAGCTAGCTAAAATCAGAAGGTGTAGGGGCAGACTCAGTGACATGTTCTGCAACAACACCAATACGTGATGTGCCTCGGTCGTGCCCCGCCCCATGCCCTGCAGCCCGGTCTTTATCAAACTGCTTCTTCAACTCGGGATTCAGTGTGAATCAATGATCAATAGTATAACCCAATTTCTGACAGTGCTGGCAATAAGGACGGCTAGTGCGAGGGCCATAGGATCCAGCAAACACTACCTAATCAGCAGACTGATGTATGCCAATAACTTGAAGAAGATCGTGTCGTCGTTCGTCAGCCTCAATGATGGCGAATGCATCAAATAGTCCAAAAATTGGTATGGTGTTCAGGATCTGAGTTAGAAGGGACTCGTACTCGGGCTTAAAGCTCATCAATAACTGGCATGTATGGCGGCGATCAAGACGCTTGGATTCCACTTGTCTACATTTGTTGCAGTGAAAGTCACTCAAGGGCTCATACTGAGAGAGTTCTACCCAACGTGTCTATAGATAACCAAAATATTCAGCGATAGAAACTCTCATAGATACTTGAGATGCATGTTTAGGGTCGCGATGAAGTTCAAAAACACGCGAGTCATTCCACGAATGCCCAAAAATGTGCTTGATATTCCCCAGAAGTCCTGACACAGCCGTATGATACATGAACAAGTTGTAAACAATAATCTCCATGTAGTGGAACATCCATCCCATGATGATGGAGTTGTCAGCATTCCAATCTTCAAGAGCTTTTGCATCGGTCTCCAATGGGGGCTTATTCGTCTCAGATAGCCAACTCAACTTTCGTTTACCTCCAAGGAATAAGTGCAGACTAGTGGACCAGGCTTGAAAATTTTGACCATTCAACAAGATACTGGTGACCCGTTGCGCAGGAGAGTGCACGAGAGATAGATCAACATGGGAGACTTCCTTATTATTGTCCGGGGTGTTTGACATAATGCTCCAGAAGAATTCAGAATAAAGGTACAAATAGTGAGAATACCCGAATCACGCCGAAGAGAAAGCGATGAAGATTAGACAAGATCTCTAAAAATACGATGATGGAGACCTGGCAGGTCTTCCAAAGACATCAAGTGACAAACCAGACTCTCACTGCATTAATGGATAGCGGAGAGAGACATAGCATCCAAAGGACGAGGCCGCCTGGCGATGAAGAACAATGGCAATTTCTGGTTTGTTGGGGTGACGGCAGTGTGGGGTAGAGAGAAGGGGCACGGTTTGTGGTGAGGAGAGAGGAGATGACGACTAGGTTTTGGGTTAGGCTCTGATACCAAATAGAATTAGGGAAAGAATAATTGTGTATTAGAACTGAAGAGATACATGGATTTATATAGGAATACATAAGGGTAAACTACGAATAAAAAATCTTAGGAATTATCTAGAACATGGGCCTCTAAAAATTATCTAGAACATGGGAAGGGAACTATCTAAAATATGGGCTTCTAGAAATTAATTAGAACATTGGCCTTAAAGCCCATATTCCAACAGGTTCATAAGAAAGAATGTTCAGTACATCAGCATCCACAAGGTGCAGATGAGGACAAGAACTTGAATAAGTGCGACCAAACTCTTACTTGTAAAATCTGGCAACCCCTTCATTCTTCAGTAGTTTCTTTAGTGAGGAATAGACCCTTAGAAAATGATATCCTTGTGTTCTTTTGTATAAAATGTCTACATCGAAGTGAGAATCAATATCACAATCGACTTGCCAAGTAGCGTGGCTGTTGAATTGAAACTGAACATAAACAATTCAGAGTCTTTTGCATCAAACTAGGAGCTCATAATGCTCAATGCACTAACCTGCAGAAGTATTTTGATCCTTTCCAGTGGGGCAATTGCAGTTTTGGCAAAAGCACCCGCTGCACCTCCAGCAATCAACTCCTTAACATATACAGGAACTTTGTCCAAATAATTAACCTCCGCAAATCCAGTAACACTTGAAGACAGAGTCGATCCTTGTGAAGAAACCATGATCTAAAAAATTCTTAAAATCTCTGAACCAGTGTCCAAGATTTGACTTTTATCCTTTACCACCCGGCAGCAGGTAAAACTCCTTATCCCATCTCTCTTTTGGGATAGAGAAGCAAGATCCTTTCTGTTCAATAGGTAGAACGGAGGGCCTGAGAATAAACTCTATGTTCACAAGCCGATCTTTTTCAGTAGGATCAAGATACGTCAAATCAAATATAGAACAATTGTTGGGGGCAGAATTCAAGCACACCATCCATGACCAAATGGAATCAGGTGTGGTCGGATTCTGTCCTTTCTAGTTAACGAAATAACTACGAAGAATTAATGTTACAAAATAATGCCAAAGAAATAACATATGTGCTAGAAGCACGAAAGGATATAATATGGCATAATCAAGAATTATCCCATCTTGATCAGCGAATAAATGAATGTGAACTCGAATTTTAAAGGATAATTCATTTGTAGAATATCGTAAATCAATTACCGGATGCATTCACAAACAATCAATTGATTGTAAAATCTCACATATCAGCTGTCAATGCTCCTATAAGGACTGATGTCCTGGATGGACAAAATACCAATAAAGCGGTGAGTGAATCTATACAACTCATGAAGCATGGTAGACCTGTTGGTGGCAAGACAAAGTTCCCGAAAGAAAAGAGTCCCACTAGAAAATGTGAATCATAATGATCATCAATCCAGACAGATATGATATCCAATGACTCTCCTGAAACTCCCTTTCATGAAAAGAAGCATAAGATGAGGAATCTAATGAAGATAATCAGGTACTTGATAACAATGAGATCTCAATTAACTATGTATTATTAGGAGAAGTCTTGGCTAGAAAGAAAATTATTGTTGACAATAGTTTTGTATTGCTTTAAATTTCACCAAATATGAAGATGAAATAAAATCACACTCCGTCGAAGAATGTCGATGTCGAAATGATTGGCAAAAGTGGAAAGAAACAATGGAATCGGAGCTGAGCTCACTCGAAAAATACAAGATCTTCGGACCCATTATTCAAACACTCAATTGTATTAAACCTGTTGGATACAAGTTGGCATTTGTTTGAAAAAAAACTAACATAATGATATTGAGCACTACAAAGCACGCATTGTTGCACAAGGCTTCTTCCAAAAAATCGAGATTGATTATGAGGAGATATTCTCCGGTCATGGATGCAATTACATTCCAATATTTTTATTAGTTTAGCATCATCTGAAAAATTGGAGATGCGATTAATGGATGTTGTTACAGCATATCTTTATGGACCACTCGATAAATAAATTTATATGAAAATTCTAGAAGGATTTAAGATGTCTACAGCCTCTAGTGGCAAACAGAAGAATATGTACTCCATTAAACTTAAAAAATCATTATACGGATTAAAACAATCATATCGGATGTGGTATAATCGACTGAGTGAGTATCTTGTAAAACAAGGATATACGAATGATATAATTTGTCCATATATATTCATAAAAAATGTACACATGGTTTTCCTATAGTTATAGTCTATGTAGATGACTTAAATCTTATTGGGATTCCATAAGAGTTTAAATAAAGTGAAATACATCTAAAAGAGGAATTTGAGATAAAAGATATTGTCAAAACAAGATTTTGTCTTAGACTAGAAGTTGAGCATGTCTATATTTGTACATCAAATAACATATACAAAGAAAGTCCTGAAGAACTTTCATATTGAATATGCACATCTCTTATCTACACCCATGGTGGTAAAGTCACTAGACCCAAAGAAAGATCTATTTCATCCTATTTAAGACGATGATGAGATACTTGATCCTGAAGTATCATATCTTAGTGCCATAGGTACACTAATGTATCTTGCAAATTGTACGAGATTAGACAGCTTTTCAGTTAATCTCGTTGCAAGATATAGTACTACTCCGATTCAGAGACATTGGAATGGTATTAAACACATTTTTTGCTATTTAAGCGGTAACCCGAATTTGGAATTATTTTATAACCGTGATATAGAATCACAATTAATTGGATATATAGATGCATACTATCTTTCTAACCCACATAAAGGGACAATCTCAGATAGAATGCATTTTCACTTATGGTGGCACCGCGATTTCATAGAGATCTACCAAGCAGACATTGACAACCACATCATCCAACAACTCAGACATTATTGTAATACATGAAGTAAGCAGAGAATGCGTTTGATTGGGAATAATCATTCAACATATCTGCACAACATGTGATCTATCCCAAATCTTAGATACATTGACAATATTATATGAAGATAATGTTATTTGCATCACTCAGCTCAGAGGATGATACATCAAAAGTGACATAACAAAGCATATATCCCTGAAGTTCTTCTACACACATGAATTGTAGATGGAGAAATCGACATCAAACAACAATTTAACAAATTTATTTATGAAGTCGTTAACTAAAATTGTATTTCTACAAATTGCATTTGGTATTGGTATGAGACGTCTCAAAGATGTCTGAAACATACTTTTGAGAGGGAGAAACAATGTGCACTTGTACTCTTCTTTCTTCACTTAGAGTTTTCCCACAAGATTTTTTCTAAGCAAGGTTTTAACGAGACAACTTTTGCTTACTCTTGAATCCATAAGAATTCAATCAAAGGTCCATAAAACAAACATTCTCACTCAAGGGGATTATAAAAGTATATATCCCTGAAATTCAGCCAATCAATAGGGAGTGTTATAAATATGTAATAATTGTGACCATTCAAGTTTTATAGATTTTGTAACTCCCGGTCCTAAACCTCTCCCTACGTAGAGAAAGCTAATAGAAGAAAGAATACTTGAGTTTAAACCTCTCTTCCTCTCTCGCAGGTTATTAATATTACAATATGGAATACTATTTTTTTTCCCCATTTTCTCTCTACTATTTATCACTAGGTTTTAACATTCTCATCTTACTCTAATATATTTCATATATTTTTGTAGTTATTTTATTAGTATAATTAGGGAAAATATACAAGAGGATATAAAAATATAGATTTTTAATTTTTACTGGGACGTTGAATAAAAGCAAACTTTGGGACCAAAACGAAAAATGGGAGAAATTTAAAACGTCTGAAACTGAACCGTAACCGTCCTTTTCTTCCCCATAGAACATAGGTATCCGGCGACCGGCGTTCCGGTTGCTTCAAAATCTTACTCTTTGCAGCACGATATGATTGAGTAGAAGAGCGTACTCTGACGATAAGTCAATTTTTCTTCTTGTGTGTATCCGTCCTTTGCTGATTGGGTGAGGCACCTTGGCAATGGCTTATGGAGGAACTGCTACGGCTCCAACCGCGCTTCCCAGTGGCGCCTCAACCGTGAGGCAAGTGAAGCTGGAAAAAGAATGTGAACTGAGAGTTGAAGTGGCCCCAGATTCTACCCTTCGAATCCGGGTGCTCAATGGATCTGCAGAGATTTTTGGTACTGAATGTCCACCGGGGATTTGGCTGAGTTTCCCTCCGCGGCTCAAATTTGCTGTATGTTCACGCATGATGAAAATTTTACTTATAGTTGCACCCGGACAAGAAAAAGTGTTGAAGCAATAAAGTGTGACTTGTGGGTTTCTTTTTTCCAAGGATAGATTATTTGGTTTTGTGACTTGTGGATTTCTTTTTTCCAAGGATAGATTATTTGTTTTTGGAGTTTGAGTCAGGAAAGCATTTGTCTTTGTTCATCATCAACCAGAATTCGAATTAAAAGGTTAGAATGGGCAGAAAAAGGGTTCTTGTTGATAATTTAATACGTGGGTGTTTATAGAAATTGCCTGAGAAGATACCAGGTCAATGCTGCTCTTCGTAATTCTAGAGAAATTGAGTTCTCTTCAACTTCAACTTCCTGTTTTGCATTCCATTGAGTTGAGGAGATTGGGATCGTGCGGTGTGGGCAGTGAACCTATAGAGCTTTGTGTGGATAAACCCCCTTTTGGTTTTGGCTTACTGAAGCATTGCTAATGCTTTTTATCATTTAAATTTTATATGATGCATCAGGTTTTTACATGGTATGGTGCGACTATAGAAATCGATGGTGCAACCGAAACAGATTACACAGCGGATGAGGTACCTTTGTCATCGTGAACATCAACCAAGTGATCTCTGATAATTTTAATGCATTTATATGTTATGTCTATTTAGTAGATATTTAACTGTGGTTCCTATTGCCCCTTAGACGCCCATGATCAGCTACATTAATGTGCATGCCATACTAGATGCTCGAAGACATCGTGCCAAAGCTTCACCCAGTGATTCTGATGCTTCTCAGGTATCATAATGTTTGCTATTTAATCTATTGTAGTGGATGAATCCAGCTCTTCATGAGTTCATGACCCTCAGTTACTTTGCTCAGGGACCAAGGGTAATTGTTGTTGGACCAACAGACTCGGGAAAGAGTACACTATCCCGTATGCTTCTTAGTTGGGCAGCTAAGCAGGGGTGGAAACCTACTTTTATAGATTTAGACATTGGCCAAGGATCTATAACAATACCTGGATCCATAGCTGCAACTCCAATCGAACTGCCTATTGATCCAGTTGAAGGAATTCCTCTTGATATGCCATTAGTGTATTTCTATGGCCACGTGACTCCCAAGTAATATGAGTCTGCACTGGTGCTTGATCTTTTATCACTTGCCGAGCACTTACCAGTGATAATTTTCATAGTTGTTGCTTCATGGCGTGACCTATTGTTGCTTGACTTTTCGTCATTTCAATTTGGTGCTTCCAGTGTCAATGTAGAGCTTTACAAGGTATTGGTGAAGGAACTTGCTCAGGTTTTGGAGAGGCAGTTTGCTGGAAACGTTGAATCTAGGGCCGCAGGCATGGTCATTAATACTATGGGATGGATTGAAGGTGTTGGTTACGAGGTACTCGACTTTCCTAAAGTGGTTATTAACGTGTATGGCTGTGGTCGGCTCAATTCTCACAGCTGCTCTTTTCGTGTTTTCTGTTTATCTTTTTCTTTCTTTGCAGTTGCTGCTACATGCAATTGATACCTTCAATGCCTCAGTTGTCCTAGTGTTGGGCCAGGTATCAAATTCTACTAGCTTGCACTGACAAAAGTATGTATTGGGTGCAATTTATTATTTATCTGAATGCATCGCAATGCTGTCTACAATTTCTCATGTTTTTCAAGTTTTTTTTGAAATGTTGTTGATCTTCACACAATTGTTTCCAGGAAAAGCTTTGGAGCATGCTTAAGGATGTTCTAAAAAATAAAGCAAATGTAGATGTGGTGAAGATTCAGAAATCTGGTGGTGTTGTCTCTAGAAATGCTAAAGTCCGTCAGAAGGCTCGAGCTTTCAGAATACGTGTAGGCAGCTAACCTGTGGAGGACATCAGCATCCATTTGAGCTACTTAAAACTGCTGTCGTGTCCATTTATACAAGTACATCCCGACTTTCAACAATACGTTATACAATATGAAATGATCCTCTTTTCTGATTGGATACAGGAATACTTCTATGGCATTTCAAATGATCTGTCACCTCATTCAAACGTAGCAAATTTCAGCGACTTAAGCATCTACAGAGTTGGTGGTGGACCACAAGCCCCTCGTTCTGCTCTGCCTGCTGGTGCAGAGCCAACCGCAGACCCTACAAGATTGATCCCAGTTAGTGTTAACCAAGATTTGCTGCATCTAGTTCTAGCCGTTTCGTTTGCCAACGAACCAGAAGAAATTATGACAAGGTATCAAGCTTAGCTTAGATGGGTGCTGGGATCATAATTAACAAGCTTTACTCCTGATACCCTTTGTTTACATGTTCTCGGCAGCAATGTTGCAGGGTTCATCTGGATCACTGACATCAGCTTCGAAAGGTTTTTGTCATGGAATCTTTGTCTTGAATGATACAATCACTGCCATTTTTCTGCTAACATACCCTCTTTCTATTCATCTCCATGCAGCAAGAAAATCACTTATCTTTCACCGTCTGCTGGAAACCTTCCGGGAAAATACTTGATTATGGGTAGCCTCACTTGGTATGAACCGTGAGTTACTTGGAGCTACAGAATGTTTTAGGAGCTCATGTCTTGAGTAGGACAACAATTTCATAGTCTCCGAGGTACCGCATATGTTAGAAGCATATATATAATGGACTGAACCAAAACATGTTGCCAGCGTGGAAGTTTCATATTGCCTGTGAATGTCGAGACGCTGGACGCATGAGCAACTCAGGAGCCGTTGATTTCAGAATTGTCCATTTGGAAACTGTTTTAGACAACTCGCTAAAAGAGCTTCTAGCTTAAAATAATCTAAAATTCGCATTTGTGATTCTCTAGTTTCATATTGCCAAAATCGATTCAAGAATTTTTTTTATTAGATTTTAAGATAACGTTTTTGGCCAATGGATCTTTATCTACTATATAAGGATTTTATTTGGGATAACTTTCTGAAGCAATTTCTTGTTTTTAAGCATAAGTTCTATTTGAAATGTTCCAAAAAAAAACACCTTTTACTTCTAAATTAAGGGTTTAGGGTTAGAGTTAAATGAAAGAGATTGACCCTTAACCGTACTTATCACACAAAATAGTAAAACCAACTTTGAATTCACCATAGAAGTACGCAATCCAAATCTGCAGTTATTTGGACAATTACAACACAAAAGAGAAGACGCCAAAATTCTGAAACAGCTGTTCGGAAATGTCACCCAATTGGGAGATGGAAGAAAGTTCCTCTCCGGAAATATGGTACGAAAACCTCCCAACCAAAAGCTCCATTACACGTTTCACTACTAACCTACCAAACAAAACCCAATAAATTACTTGAACAAGAAGCATCGAATTACCTTAAGAGACCAAAACGGATCTAGAGGAGATCAGCAACATTGGATGGAAGCTCCTCAATAGTAACGCTATAGAACTTGTTAATGTCGTTCATCATGCGTTCGTCATCAACGGTGACAAAGTTGATGGCCACACCCTTCCTTCCAAAACGTCCACTACGTCCAATACGATGGAGATAGTTCTCGGGCTGAGTTGGGAGATCATAATTGATGACAAGGGAGACCTGCTGCACATCGATACCACGGGCCAAGAGATCGGTTGTGATGAGGACTCGGGAAGAACCAGATCGGAATTCTCTCATGATGATGTCTCTTGTGTTCTGATCCATGTCACCATGGGTGGCAGAAACAGTATGGTCGCGACTGCGCATTTTATCAGTGAGCCAGTCAACCTTGCGCCTAGTGTTAACAAAGATGACACTCTGGGTAATGGCCAAGGTCTCATAAAGATCACAGAGGGTTTCAAGCTTAAAGTCCTCTTTCTCAACGTTCACATAGAACTGCTTGATACCTTCAAGGGTTAGCTCATCACGCTTCACAAGAATGCGAACAGGCTTATTCATAAACTTCCTTGTGATTTCAAGTGCCTCTGGTGGCATAGTGGCAGAAAATACGCCAACTTGAAT